>CAJDSM010055446.1:1537-16628 GCA_903981925.1 Ostrea lurida | reverse complement strand
ATGCTCCCTCGCACTATCTACCAGTATTTAATCTACCTCTCGGAGGGCCAGGGGTCCTGTGGCACGACGTAACTTATTCCTGCGCCCCTTTTCATGATTAAACCTGTCTTTACATGAGAAAAGGGGACCGGCGTCATCCTCGGGTCATTGAAGTCCCTGTCGAAATTGTTTGTGTGTTGGACACCCATCCAGTACGTCATTGTCATATTTATGCATTTGTCCCTCAAGGGTTCTACTACTCTAATCGAACCTTGCTATGTCTCTATAATTTACATGTTGCTCATATATGAATTTACCTTTTTGAACCTGTCCGTAAAGCGTAGTTATTGTTTCTCGCATGCCATCAACACACTCGAATTCTATCTAAAATGTACCTTAGCGCTGGGACACGGTGACGCGATAATTAAATGAGACAACATTTCTTACCAAGATCAATGGAGGTTTCTGGTATTCGTTCGTTGTATGTGTGCTGTCTGAGCGGTTGGGTCTGTGCGTGCTACCTATGAATGGACGATGTTAATCATAGAGGGGGAGCATGGACTTACCAGACTTACTTTTCAAGCCACAAATGTCTTACGCCCAAAGCTCCCACCTTCTTAATACCGTCAGCACGTAACTGAGCGGGTTCTCTGGGCGGATTGCTCCGGAATGAGTATACTTCGGGAGTTATTTCCTGTCCATATACTTTGTACACGCCTAATTGGCGTTTTTACGATAATAAAAAAAAAACCCAATAAATAATCATGAACATATCTACCAGCAGCTAAACTATCAGGACGCGTATTCTATCGAATTGCTATCCGAAACTTGAAAAATGTTCAGATCAGAGACATTTAAGCTCGCGTAGGAAGAAAACCCCCGTAGACATAAGTGACTAGGGTATCATTTTTCGAAGCGTAGGAACATCTACTCCGCTGAAGAGAGAGTTGGTTCTGTTTGAAGAAAAAAGACAATGGTTAGTTTTCTGCATTGTATACATTATGAGAAAAGACCCTGCCCCTTAAAACAGCAAAAATGTATTGTCGTGTTTGCAACTCTTGTTTATTCTATTTCGATTACGAGATTGATCATTTATCCTATCATTTAATTTAAAAGTGTGACACGAGATGTAGGATGATAGGTTAGAAATGCAATCAGGTTAGTCATATGATATACATTTATTCTTTGATAGTGTACAAAAGTTGCAATTGCCTCTTGATTGTCAACGGTTATTACAATTACAAGTTTTATCCCATATGTATAGCATAACAGGATAGTTGTCCCGAGGGTTACGGAACGCCTTGGAGGTTTTGATGTCCCGATATTTAATATGTATCCTTAACAATGCTGGCCCGTAGAGAGTGTTGATGGCCTTAGTTAATTTTCAGAACACCAACATCAAAGTGTGAAGTGGAACAATAGTCAATAAGTTCGCTCGAGATCTTGAACGCTATTCGCTAGCGCCGTAACATCAAACTTGAGGTCAACTTGTTTTCTTAGATGTGGCTCTTTTCATAACACATGACCTTGCATTCTATGTAATCGCATGACAACATTTGGCGGGGTCTTGTAGCTTTCCTGTTTCTTGCTATTGAACCAACTTATGAGATACGACTTCTCCTGGTCTCCACGACTCAACCCAAGGCCAAGGTCAGTGGGTAAAAGGACTTGACCATTTTACAATTTAGCATAATCTACGCAGCTGAACATAAGATAGTGTCCTCGCCAGAGTATCTCTGAGAAACCTTTGAATTGACTGGCAATCAAACTTTCACCGTTGTTTTCACTTTCAGGACTATAATTCTAATATTTTACAATTCGCAAGATTTCTCGCTCGCCAGGTCATCTTTATGAATTGCTATTTGACTGCGCAAATATATATTTTCATGTGTGCTAATGGGCGGGGCATGTACCTTACTGATCGCGCATTCGCGTGGAGCACATACGTGTTTCCTCGTAAACAGGACAGAAGATCAGGAATGATTTATTATCATGTACAAAATTTGTGTCAAAACGAACCGCTATGCGTAACACCTTTATTCTTCGGTTTTGTTTCAGATTATTCTGGATCATATCTCGATGGATTTTTCCTTTATGCGCTGTTAATACGATCTGAATTACCATATGTTCATCAAGGATGGTGCAAGTTTGTTAGTGTGGTTATCGATGTCTATGAGGCGCTATAAGGAGTATAGATAAGCAATAAATTAAGATTTCTAGGGACTTTCAATAATTTCATTGCCTATTTGCACTCTCATTTATCCGGGAAGCCCATTGAGGCCAGTTTCATAGAAAGATAATTTTTTATATTCGTTTAAACGCCAAAAGTTCGCCAACTCTACTTTTGGGTTTATCGACAGTACTTTTATTGTTTTCTCACACTGTGAATGTTAAATGACACAACTGATTTATTCTATGTTTTACATCGAATATGATTATAAAGAAAATAGTGTGTTTGGCAAATTGTCCTCTAGTCCTTCATATTAATTTGTAAAGAGTGATTTTCAGTTGTGATTTCGTTACATTTGCATACTGGTATAGACTTGTCGAACGTACTCTTTAGTATTTCCCTTATTTTGTTTTGTTATTATTTTGCTTTCGGTAACAATTCAACATTATGGAGGTAGGGCAACATTTACACTTGCTTTGTCGTTGCCCTTTTGTTGTGCCTGGCTACATTTCTATCGCGTAGACACATAGAGGTTGTTAATCAACGTCTTTTTTCTTTCTCTATCTCTTGACACAAACACGTAAATGGAAAATTCCTAATTTATAATATATAAACTAAGTCTATGCCTAATTATGAAATCAATCTCTAGTATTCAATAAATTACTGCAAAGTACACGTTTTTTTATGTGCCATTAGACAAACCTATTAATGGTTGAACTATCTAAGGTGCGAAAACGGAACAGTCATTAAGACCCTGTTTTATTTCGGTTTGATCCATTTTCAGTGCTCTGTCATTAAGATATTCCGATACTCACGTTTATTGATTTGTAACGTGGCGAGAGTTGATCTGAATAAATCAAATACGGCAATAGGGTTGTGATGTGGTGTTGCCTACCTTGAAGAAATAAGCTCGTTGCTTGCTACTACGTTATCACGCTATATTGTTATTTTTATGTCGTTTAAACACCATAACTATTTTGACGTTTGCTCGGACATACTTTATTCGTTATATAAACGCATAACTTTGCGTTTAAACGCAATATTTTTTTTCGCACGTTAAAACGCATAATAATTTTGCGTTTAAACCAATGATTTATTGCGTTTAACGCACAAACTTTGCGTTTAGGATGTTGTAGACTGAGCTTTGAGACAATGCGCAGGACGCTTTACATAAGTATTTACTGGTTCAATTACCTCGGTGCAAACTATTACACATTTACAACTGACCTGTCCAGTTGAAACTTTGTTCAATTAGCTTTGAAAAGGGTTTGGTAGAGGGGGATATATTCTGTGGCGGAAGGATTGATTAATCAAGCTCATTTACAGTTTATTTCATCCAACTTACTTCAAATTCTTACCCCCTATTTCGTATATATTTACAGTTGTAAAATTATGAACAAGTAGAAGACACTTGACTATTCATATTGTTGTTACTTAAATTTTGTGCGGTATTTTATCCAACAGAATATATTCTTTAAAAGTCCAATTACAATTACTCACGATCTGTCGCAAAACAAATCGCATTTTTCGTCACAATTTTAATTTGATCGAAATCGTCCTACTTTTTAAAGTTCCATTTTAAAATATTTAGACAAGACTCTGAATATTTAACCATCGAGTTTTAGAAAATTACATCAACGCTAAATGTTATTTTTAACTCTTGAAATTCGAATCATTCATGAGTTTTCGTGTTCGGTATATAAGATGCAGAAAGGTCATTCAATTATTTCCATTGCAGATCTCATCTATTTTATATATCTGTATTAGTAAAAGGACATTGCAGATCTAATTTGCATGATATGTGCATTGATTATTTATTCCTGACGTTTTGTTTACACAGCAGACGATGGAGTTTAATGAATTAAGTTTGATAAATTTTATGCAAAAGGTCTGTTTAGAAACACGGTAGCTCTGAGACAAAGATGAAAACGCCTCAATTTTTTTTTTATTCCCGAGTCTCGTTCATGTAGAATCTAATACCTTCAAAATGGACTATGCACTATTTTATACATCCTCCTAGAATCTTTTACGCGCAAAATTCTTGCTGTCTTACGCATCTTTTGGCGTTTATCGCAATATTATTGCATTTAGATCGCAATTTGCGTTTAACGAAAATTATTTTGGGTTAACGCAAAGTTGGAGATTAAACGCAATACAAAAAAATTCTTTTTTTGTTACTGACTTCCAAATGGGTTTCACGTACTCATCTTACGTACTGAACAACGATTGATTGAATTCTTTCATTTAATGAGACAAGATCTGGCTTACAAGGCCATACTGAGAATATTTAGTGTAAAAATGTTGACTATTGTTTTGTTAAGATACTGGAACGTGAATCTAAAAAAAATGATACTCAAAAAAAATATGCTGATATTGGTAACATTCAATACTAGACTTTATTATCTGAAATTTATATGTTGTTTTATAAAAATTTTTCAAAATGTGATGTGGAAATTAAAATTTAGAACTTAAGTCTATCTCAGTTTAATGGTCTTAAGGCCAAGAAATTTACACGAATGTTTGTAGAATAAACAGTGGAATTTGTAGATTTAGTCGTTCTCGAGTCCAGTATAAGTATATAAATATAGTATGCATATAACAAATTGTGAGAATTGGACTGGGAAGGTTATCCGATAGTGAATAGGTACAAGTCGCCTTAAAGAAATTTATGCACTAAAATTTTGCCCTGCGAGGGATTCAGAACCTACCCACCAGCGGAAACACCGAAATTTAACAATTTTTGGTAAAGAACTATCTGCCTCGTACATCACTAGATTTGGTTTCCTCTCAGTATGTGCGGTATGTAAGAAGAAGATTTTTTGAACTTGGTCTCTTTTTGTGGCATGTTATGCCTCAATACCCCAAGGTGTCAAGGAAACCTGAACATTGACCAATTTATGGCCTTGTCTCAAAAGAGGCTTATACCAAATTTTGAAAAGATTGGACTGTGGTTATCAAGAAAGTTCAAAATGAGTTTCCAATTGTTCCGCACGATCGGGCTCGCGTGCGACCCAATTGCAATGTTAGGTCATTCACTGCATTGTACTAAAGGTGAAAGCCTAAAGATATAGTGGTAGTTAACCCCTATTTGTCTTCCCTATGATTTGCCCAGGTCTCGCATAAAGACTCGACCTTCTCCATCTGGTACATCACATAGGTAATCAAAGATTCGAAGTGATCACTTCTTCTCTAGAGCAGGACATACCTTTAATATGGCACCATTATTATTTTAATGCTTATTTCACCACTCAGATTTATCATTACGATTATTACACAACAATACTAAAATATTATCTAATGTACTAAAATATGCATTAGGACTCTATCAATTATATACTTTAATACTTGTGTTATATTTACATTAGGCTATTATAATTGATATGATAATTTATAAAATCATTTATATGTATGCCTTTATATATATTGAATCTGTAATATGATATTACTCATAATATGATATAGCATAGCGCGCGGCGGCTTGGCTCAGTCGTAGAGCGTTCGCCTCGAGCGAGGTTGGGTTCAATCCCGGGCGAAGACTAAGCGTAAAACAAGTAGTGACAGTTCCATGCAAAACGTCGGCAACAAGGTGTGAATGATCACTGGGATTCGTTCGGAATTGACATTATACAAACGGTAATTGTTCCGTGATTACGCACCAGGGTGTGCACGCTAAAGACCTCACTGCGTAAAAGCCATGGGCTAAGTTAGGCTAGAATTTAAACCCTTCACCCGGCAAAGGTGACGTGCTCAATATGAGTGATTATTTTCTTGTAGACGGGACGAACAACAACTAAATCAATCATTAATCGAACAGTTATAATTAATTATATATACCTATCGATATGATATTTGATTCATTACCATATCATATTGTACTATACCATATTGCTAGGACCGCGATCGCGGGTGGCTTCGTCGGTTAGAGAGGTTCGGCCTCGAGCGGGAGGTTGGTGTAATTCTGATCCGCCGCGACAACCTAGAGTCGTTAACCTACATCTCGGTAGTGACGTCTTCCACGCGCAAACTCCGAATGGCACAGGTAGTGAATGTCACGGTGTCCTTGGTAGTTGATCACTTAAAAGCGGATATGTCGTGTCGCGCACGTGGTGCAAATCTGCTTTAACAGACTCATGTTAAGCCATGAGTGTAGAATAGTCTTAAATTTGCTGACCATTCACCTTGGAATGGTTGACGTACTCAATAGAGTGACAATTTTCTGGACGGTACGAAAACACAAATAATCTATCAATCCATCGTGTTCTTCTTATCATTATCGTTGATTTGTATGCTACCAATCCTATTGTATCATACCATATTGTAGCGCAGAGCGGTGTGGTGGACTCTAGTCGGTTAGAGCTTCGCTCGCATGTGGATAGTTGGGTTATCGAATCCAGTTGCCGCGACAGACCTAAGTCGTTAACAGGTTGTGCATTCACTGCCAAACGCGGCGCTTTGGCTAAAGTGGCACATGTCACGGTCCTCGACGATTGACCTTAAACGGATGTCCTCGAGCGTGTCGCTAGCAGGTGTGGCCCTAAAGACCCCTCACTGCTAAAGCCATGATGCTAAGCATAGTCTTAAATTTGCAGCCCTGTGCCGCGAAAGGCACATGGTGACGTCTCATATGCGTGAACTATTCTGGCGGGCACGAAACAACAATAATCATCATTCAATCCATACATTATTGTATATAACTAATATTCGTATCTACATTATCTATCCTTACCATATCGATATCTAAGCTTTGTATCATATCAAAACCTTCATATATATTGTATTTATAAAAGCCATATCGTATAAACATTACGTATATTGATTATCAGTATAATCTGTATCATTACATATGCATATCTGTATCATACATATAGATATCATTACATAATATAATACCATTTGTATAATCCATATCATTAGCTATCGCATCATTCATATCTATTAATATCGTATTTGCATACTATAATCGTATAATAACCTTTGTTCTCCATATGTATATCATATCATACATATTCGTATCATCTCGTTCGTTTCGATACAATATCATATCGCTCAATCAAACAATATATTATTACCATTCATATAATATCGTACACCTGATCTATTCATACAAAGTCACTCTCGTATTCATTGGGTATTTTATTAATCGCTTGCATACCATAATTGTAATAATACCATTTCTAATTCATATCAATTAAATACCATGATTACATAGCTATATTAAATATCTATATACATATCAATAATTTATTATCCTATATCGTGAAGTATAATATCGTGTCATACATATAATCGTATAATACGCATCTTTTGCTTATAATACCGTATGCGTATAATACCATATTGTACATATCGAATCATCACCATGTCGTATATACATTTGTATCCAGCACCATATCGTTAGTACATACATATCAATATATTTTCAGTAATCTCACCTTTTTGTATTGTTAACACAAGAAAGTATGTATTATACCTGAATCGTCTATAGTATCATATCGCATCTACCTTGTAACGATACCATATCGATATTGTTATATCAATCTTATCCAATATTGTACAATGTCATATACTAAGAATTACAAATTCATTACCTCATTTTATAACATCATATAATTTACCATAATCGGAACAATATCTGTTAAAATACGTATCAGTAATAATACTTGTATAACACATCACTAATATAACTATCTTATCTACCAATTATTATTCATACCAAATAAGATCATAACATATTATCAAGATATATCATCACCAATTCGTATATACATATTGGCTATACAATCGTAATAGGCTCAAAACCATTGTATATTATACCATATTTACTTATAAGATCATCAATATGCATACCATATCATTATATATAACCATATCGTATTATCACATATTGTATAAACAATATCTCTTACGAAATACTCAATATAATACATTACGATTGATATATACAATTAACTCATATCGTGTTTATAATTATAGTTCTACCTTCGATTATTACCATATCATTAACACTGTTCAGACACGTTGTATAGATACACATATGATCATACCTAATGGTAATATAATATGTATCATTACCTTATAAAATTATATCATAGTCCAACCATATCGTTATATTAATACATCCACATCAATTAGAACCACAACCCAATATCTAACTTCATATAGTATAATAATTCGACATTCATACATATTTAATATTTAGCATATCGTATCATCAATATATCAAATTCATCCATTCGCTATTAATATGTACATATTACAGGCTGTCTACATATTATAATAGTCAAGTACTTATCGTATTATTATTATCAATTACAGCATTAAAATACATCAAAATTACATTAGATCCAAGAAATATTCTTATTAGTTTGATGAAAATCGAACCATCAATAACTCAACATTGCCTATTTAAACAAATCACCTCGTAAAGCATTCCGAAATCTACATCTTCGTTTCAGCATTTTCTAGATCGCCAGTATCACCCAATAAACCATCCATGAGAGTTTGGTGAATTGGATAAGTAATTCTCTAGAAATAAAACGACAAGCAATAATCAAATATGCAGCTATTATACAACAACATACACCTTCACATAAGTCCGAAGACTATCACTCAGATTCCAGCATCATCTTACCGTCTGTATTCCCCCGCGAGCTATCTCATGACTGTTTGCTGAGATTTGAACACAGTCCATTATTTAGATTGTTAAACCTGCAACCTATACCTATTAATGATCACATTTCAGCATCCTCTCGCGACTACAGCTCCAGGATTCAGCATCTCTAGTCGCAGGTATCACCCAAAGACATCTGGAAGTTTGGTGAAGATTGGACAAGTAATAATTTAGATATTGATTAAAATACAATGATACTCAATCTGGCATTTAAAGAAAATCACATCTCCGCTCGAAACTAACAGCTCAGATTCAGCATAATTCTAAGTCTAGTACACCTCGACCAGGAACATCATTAGAAGTTTGTGAACTTGGACAAGTAATATTTCAAAGATTATTACTTAAAGCAAGCAATAACTCAAATTGGCCAATTTAAACAAACAGTCACATCTCCAGCAATCCGAACCTACAGCTCAGATTCAGCCATCTAAGTCAGGTATAACACCTACAGCCCATCATAGAGATGGTGGGATTTGGGACTACAGTAAAATGTTTTAGAGTACATGACCTTATAGCAAATTGCTCCAAACTCTTACACACAGCTCTAATAGCACATCATCCAGCATCGCAAACCTACAGTGAGAATCACAAACAAGCGTGTGTAGTGCCTTCAGATCACCCGAAAACACTTCCATGCAAGGTTTTAGTGCAATTAGCCCCTGTATAATTTCGATATAACGCCCGCAATTAGTTTACACTTGCTCCAACCAAATCTTTGAACACACATAAACATCAACTATCTTTTTGACGCTCATCGAGCTATAGCTCTGATTCAGCTATTTCAGTCGATATATCTTGCTTCATTACCCAGAAGCATAATCCATGCAATGTTGGGGAGTATTGTGCAGATCAGTATACATTCCGCTAGCATTAAATGGACAATTTGTCTCCAAATCTCAGGACCAAGAAATAAGCATGATATAGCTCCAATGCATACTTCTTCTCTCAAACAGACTGATTAGACGCAGAGATGGAACGCGACGGGGTATGAATAGCCCCCCCGACTTCGTCTACGGTGAGCTAAAAAGGAGTTTCAATGTTCGTTTCTAAGCCTGATCACCTGTTAGAAAGAAAATCTGAGTTTGCATGATAACATGGTGAATAGCTTTTGATCTTGACTGTCTGCTGGCGCTGTGTTGCAAAAAGACAAGCGGATTGGCACCAAAAAGCAGTAAAAAAACTAGAATACTGTAGAGTTAAAATTCCACAAAAGGATTACCCCCGACCAAACAATATCTTACGCTAACACTTGAATCCACTGAAGTTGAACAAGAAATATTCTGGGACCTCGCACAAATGCAATTTAAACCGTAGAATGTTGACTCCCACCTTTGGTGAAGGTCAAGTTTATACAGAGATCATGCTGTAAGTGCACTTTTTCATGGGATACATTTCCATGCAAATATAATCCTGTTAGAGAACTTATACCTCTGCCTTGAGGTGTCAAAGTCAATGGTAATGATATAGGGTCCATGATGTATGCATTACATCTTCTTCATATTGATTACTCCATTGTAGATTATCTATGATTATCAAAGACAAACGAAGTTATGGCTAGACACATCATCAACACATGCAGCGACAGACAAAAATGTACAATGGCACTTGATCTCATCGGTGATGCACATAACATTGCCAACTACTATTTGCACTATTGGCATACGAACAAGAGAAGTTTTAATGTCCTGTACACGAATTTCATGTTAAATAACTGATACTTCTTTTGAGGGTCAGTCATCACAATTCATCCAATATACCCGACTACTCTCTCTATGATAACCCCACGTGCAAGTATGTATGGTCCTAAAGCCTATTAAGAACAAATGGAAAGTATGCCGGACACGAATCTGCAACAGACATGGTGGGCAGAACCAGACCTGACAAATTCATCATTATAATGGACACGATAATCTCATAGTGACTTGCGAGTCCGATTTAGTGCCACAATACAGGATGGTATATGGACGAAGAACAACGAAGTATGGCCGGGACAACGGATTCATTGTTAAACTAACTGTTCCTATCGGAACTAATACCCCCGCGGGGCACACTACCTACTTACACAAACAGATGTTTCTCAGATTAAACAGAAGTTGTCTATCAATGGGTATATAGGTATATAATTTTTTTAGGAGGAGTTGTGGCATGCATGTGATAGCACTTGGTGAAGAATAATGAACTTTAAGTCCAAATTACTTTGATAGTCTTGTCCATAAAATTGTCCCAAACAACCGTGTCTGTGGGGTTAATATTGCTATCTTCCAATTATAATATTCTAACAACTCCACAAGGAAGTTTCATAAAAAATATTGCAAGTTCGTGTAGGGGAGTTGCGGGAGCTACGCACTGATGATAGGATTTTGGTGAAAATGTCCTAGTCCAAACGTTATATCTGACTACAAAAATTGTCCAAAACAAAGTTGTCCTGACAATATGCCACATTGCTCCTATATATCTCTAACACTCCACAATAGTTCATTAAAATTCTTGAAGTCGTTTGGAGGGTTGCGAACAACGTCATGATGCATTAGGAGTTTTGTGAAAATTGCACTAAACTTAGTCACAAACCGTTTCATTTATTCTCTGTACAACAAATTGTCCAAAAAAACATTCCTGACATATGCAAATCTCCTTATGATTCTAACTCCACAGGTTTCATAAATCCTTGCAAGTACGTTTAGGAGGAGTTGCGGACAACGCTAATGATGCATAGGTAATTTTGATGGTTGTATAAATATGCTAAGTCCAAAAGTTATATCTTGTAACACAAAATTGTCAAAAATACAGATTCTCACAATATGGCACAGTGCTCCTTGCATTCTAGACACCCACAAGTCATTGAAATCCTGCAGTCGTTTAGCGAGGAGTATGGGACAACGCCTTGTGAGTGCATACATAAACTCTTTGGGTGAAAATGCCTAGTCGCTCCAAACTGATTCATCTATGGTATACAAATAATTTGTCATAAAAGTTCCTGACAATATTGCACTCTTCACCATTTGATTCTAACACTTCCACAAGTCTCTCATTGGAATACCGAGCAGTCTGTTAGGGTGTTGCGGCAACGCTCACTGATGATAGGTATTGTGGTGTGTGACAAAATAGACCTAAGGGCCAAATCGTTTCATAGTTTTTACAAAAATTGTCCAAAATACAATTCCTGTAATATGCCATTTCGGTATATATTCTAACACTCCACAAGTTTTCATAAACAATCCTGCAAGTCGTAGGAGGAGTTGCGGACAACCGCCACTGTTATGCTAGGTATTTTTGGTGAGACAATGACCTAAAGCTCAACGTTCTATCGTTGTACAAAAATTGTCCAAAAATAAAATTCACTGACACATATGCACATCTCCATTATGCATTTAACATCCCACAAAAGTGGTTACATTGAAATCCTGCAATAGTGGTATTAGGAGGCAGTTGCAGGACAAACGCTGACTTGGATTGTGCGAATAGGATTTTTGGTCGAAAAAATGACCGATTCCAAATATTCATATCTTGTTACAAAATTGTCCAATAAAATTCCTGCAATATGCAACATCTCGAATTTGATTACTTAACATTCCACAATCAGTTTCATAAAAACTCCTGCAAGGTCTCGTTTAGGAGCGAAGATGCGGACAACGCACTGATGCATAGGTATTTTGGTGACAAAATGCCTAAGTTCCAAAACGTTTTCTATCTTGCTACAAAAATTGTCCAAAGTACATTCTGACAATATGACATCTCCATTATGATTCTAAACACTCCAAAAGGTTCCATTAAATCTGCAAGACGTTTTAGGAGGAGTGCGGACAACGGCAATATGCGCTCAAGCTATTTTTGTGACAAGCCTAGTCCGCAAACGTTCCCCTTATCTTGTACAAAAATTGTCCAAAATCAATTTTGCTGCCAATATGCACATTCATTATTGCATTCTAACACTCGCACCAAAGTTTCATTTGAAATCCCTGCCAAGTTACGTTTTAGAGAGTTGCGGACAACGCCACGATGCGATAGGTATTTTCGTCGGGTGAAAAGCCCTAGAAGTCCAAAACCCGTTATGCATCTTGTACAAAAATATTGTCCCAAAAAATATCTGAGCCCAATACCTTGTACCATCCTCCCATTCTTAATTTCTAAACACCTTCCCACAAAGTGTATACAAAGTCCTGCAAGTGTTGCAGAGGAGTTGACCCGGACAACGAACTCGCATTGCCTAGTTATTTTTATTGACACCAATGCCATTATGTTCCCCCAACAACGTTTCTATCAGATCCTTGCTACAAAAATTGTACACACCCAAAATAAATTCATCGAAATATGTCAACCATTCCCATCTATGACTATTAGTACCTCAACCAAGCTTTAATGTGAGAATATCCTGCAAGTCCTTTTAGTGGGAGTTGAGTAAAAAATATTTACGGCAGACTGCACGCGTCGACGGATCATCGAAGGACAGAAAGAAGAGTACCAGGTAAACCTTATATCTCAACACAACTTCGTTTGCGGGGGCGTATCAAACTGGATATATTATGACCTTTAGAGGCTGATATAAAGTCAAAAAGGTCCATACCAGACGTTATTCTAACTAAGTGAACTATCGTTATAGGATGACAAATGTGTCCAACTATGGTACTGCCTAACCTTAACGAACCAGAAGAGTATGGCGACAGCAATCTGACAAAATGTTGACACTACCCAATCCGGAAGCGGACCAGACCAAGAGTTTCCTTATACAATTGTTTATTGGAGTAAAGGGGTATACACCATTTACAGCATGACCAAAGAACCGGCCCAAAAACCACGGAATATTGATTTACCAATACCCAACAACAGAGTACGACACATGGTTGGTGTGTCATCCTGAGTCTATTGAAATTATAACAGGAGCAACCAAAATAATAATTATTACTTCCAATTAGTTTATCCATAAATATATTGCACCAATTCGCGTTGAACTATATTAAATTAAAAATGTATCAATACAAGCTTTTTCGAAATGTTGTGCACTATTGTAAATTTTTGGCGGAGCTTTATCGAATCGTAAGGATTCGCATGCACTCTTCGTAATAAATCCTGGTAAAATACCATCTACTACTGAAACAAATAAGAAATTTAATATCATACCTAATGCGAAAGTTTTCAATTTTCCTCGAATTACCAATGTGAATAAAATAATTGGTGATTTTGGCAACTTATTAACTTTTTAAGATGAAAGTTATCTATCGACATATCGAGAATGAGATGAGGAGAATTTCTTTTAATGTAATACACTGTATTCTCATATCTAGTAAATCAGCCATTCTAAATAATACTTTTAAATATAAACTCCACTACTTGATTCTACACACAGTTACTCAGAAGTTGATCAATAAACAGTGCGTTGCATGGAGTTATGTCGTACATATTCACATTGACAAACTATTAGTAGTTTTTTGGTGATTCAGGGTCTTTAAATCCTAGAACAGGTGTTTAGAATTCCCATGGGCACAAATTGTTGCTTCTTGTTAGCTGACCTATTTTTATAAAATTTAATTAGTTACTCTGTTCACCAAGGCAATTCTGATTGGCTGAAAATACCGATTTGAGCTACATCCAAAATTTATATTTTTTGGATAATATCTCAAACTGCTCTTTGTTGACCGTCTAGGAATGACGAGTCACAATGCATTTTAACGTATTGTTCGCATCTTTGTGCATTACAGGCATGAATTACGTCCCGCCTCATTCAAAATCCTTCAATTTATCTCGCGAGTATAATATCATCGACACAAAGTGTAAATTACGCAATTTTAGAATTAAAGATTATAAGGAAATCAAGCTTAATTTTGACCTATGATTAACATTAATCTAACTTGAGCACAGTTTACGCTAAATATAAATCCGCTTCGCGGATTATTAAAGCGTATAAGCCTGTACCACCAAGTTAGATATATCGTATTAACATAGGTCACAACAATCTATTTTCATTCCTTTAAATATTTCTTATGAAGGCAGAAACTCATCCAAAAGACTATTTACAATTGAAAGTAGTCTCGTAGCGATCGAGACTTTAAATGCGAATAATTGTCGATATAATTGGACGACACGTTTTATCTATAATAATGCATGATATTTTCATTCTATTCTCGATTCAATTAACATCCGTACATCCCAGCGAACTAGAAATAAAAGACATGATGTGTGCAGAATCTACCATGTCTACTTCGTACTTGGATATTTCATTGAGCATAGACATTAACGGCGAACTAACAAAGTAACTTTACGACGAACAGGACGATTTA
>CAJDSM010055439.1:0-13302 GCA_903981925.1 Ostrea lurida | reverse complement strand
TCATGCATTTGAAAAACTTTCAATTTCACCAAAGGTTATGAATTTCCTTCATTAGACTTCACTGTAGGCGGGGGCATTCGTGTCGCACCGACACATCTAGTTCTATATTTTTCACGAGTCCTAGCTGTAGCTTTCAAATTGGGAAAAATTGTTGATATTTCAGTTAAATCTGGAAAAACGAATCTTATTGTAAATAAGGTTTAAAGTCGTAACAAGCATTATATCGGCTTTAATTTTCAATTATTGTATTTAAATCATCATTCCCATAACTCTTTGTTAAGTCTTATGTATAATATTCACATCGAATGTATATAATTTTTTAAAATGCGTTTTCATCTAATTTTAAATGGGAAAAAAAATGCAAGCTAAATTGGCAATTTGGGAAGGGAAAGAGCCAAAATTCGGACCCAAAATGGGCGTTAAAAATCATTACTATAAGGCCCAATAGACTTCACAGGACATGATCATCACATGACTGCTACTCTTCATAACCCCATACATGAAGTTTTTAAAATGGATATTGATTTCTTATTAAAGCAACTTGAATATCTTATAACAGCTTTGTATTACCATCAACAACATAGAACAAGTTCGGAGAGCCCTGAAACAACTTCCAGAAACTCTGAATTTTGTGGACATCCAACACGCTGTAGAACAAGGGAGTGAACTGGGGACAAAATTCGTTCTCCACACCACTGTGAGAGAGGCTGATCAGGCCATGGTGGAGAAGATCCAAACGGTTGTGGATCGTGTGGCTTGATAAGGTGCGGTGATGACTGGCAGAAATAGTTTTTGTGGATTCGTGTGGCTGAATAAGGTAGGGTGAGACTGGCAGATAGTTGTATATGCATACTTTCATTATTTGTAGATAAAGTGTGGAAAAGGTATAATAGAGTGTGCATATGATAGTAGTACTTGAAATTGATAATCTATTTAAATCAACATATATCATATTTGGGGTGAGGGTCTTGATTAATTTAAAACTATGTTTAAAAAAAAATTTCTTTTGGTCAAACAATGAACTTTTGATCTTGCTCCCTAAATAAATGTCATTGTTATTTAGTGGTATTTATAGGTTATAGACTTTGTATTGGAAAATATGACAACTGAGTTTTTTGGCGCGTAGACGGACCGAGCTTGCGAGGTCCGTTTGCGACAAAAACGAGGTTGTCATATTTTTCATACAAAAGTTCTATAACCTTTTTATTATATACTTTCAATTTCATTTAGAATATTAACAATAATTTTATTTTGTACTTTTTTCAATGGTTTAACAGACTAAGAGATAAAAAACACGAAAAAATTTGAAACTTAAAAGTTTGTTGGTATTTTAACAGTAACGTCAAGAAACGTTCTCTATTATGACGTCACAATCAATTTTCTACTTTTGTACGATTATGACGTCAGCTTGCGGGCCGAAAAGTTTCCGGCCTATATCGTGTGGGTATTGGCCCGCAAACTTCTGAAGGAAAAAGAGGAGATGAATATTGAAAGTATATAATAATTTTCAATATTACCCAGTTTGCTTCAACAACGAAATGTTTGTACATGGTGACTGGTGACACTAAAGTAATGTTGCTAATATAGTTTTTATTCATGGATTAACCTTCATGTTTTATTTTAAAACAGATGCGTCCAGACATCAAGAGTGATGTATTCCATTTAAACTGGGCACCAGAATTAGTCCCAGCTGAGGAGGTAGGTACTGAAGCAATTTCATCTTTTTTGTACTATATTTGATTGAAGTTTTATGATATGGATGCATTTTGCACCATCAAACTTCAGCACATTTGTTTCTTAGACATTAAAAGAAAGAGAGAGAAATTATTTATTAAAACAAGCATAGAACATGTACATGTAATTAAATTAATGATTGTTATATCCAATGCAATTAAGGTATAATGTCTCCATCAGTCCTTTTCTGCCATGAAGCACCGCAACAGAATTTCATGAAACTTCGTAGTTTATTAGGACTTGTGGAGATGAGCATACCACAAAGAATTTGATTCTGAGTTTAGTTAACTATTGGAAATACCTTACATCATGACAAAAAATTGAAAATCAGAAATTTCAGATAAAATTGTGGCTATTTCATCGTGTTCTCTTCAGCTGATTTTGATAGATAAGAAAGATATTGTAAACAGGTATGTGTGCCTTTTCAGACAGTAAACAGATATACCTATCTTTTCAGGCTGTTGAAGAACTAATGAAGTACCTGGACAGTAACCTACTGACTTTGAACCAGTATCTTCTTAAGGCCAACTTTGACAGGATCCTCCAGTCTATTTGGGTGGAAGTCCTTGAGGAATTCAACGAAGTCTTAGTTACTGAAGAATCGGTAAGGGGAGAAATGGAAGTGTCACAATATCATCTTCAGAGAAGTTAGGGCGTATATACTCATTTAGTTGATGATCATGCATGTAACCTAAATAAATATTAAACAATTCTTTAGAAAAGTTTCCATTTGGACTGCCTTTCCGGGATAGTCACTTCCTCGTCCAAGGCATTAACCAGTAAGATGTCTGAAAGCTGTGTTATATTTTGGCTGACTACAAAATCCTCTAGAGCTTTATCCAACTGAAATGGATATAGCGCTACTGAGATAGTAGGGATCTGAACAGTCTCAGTCAGGAAATCCTAGGCCTCCTGATTCTCCCCAGGGCGCCAAATTGTCTTGGGGACGGTCTCCTTACCCATGGTCAGTGTGCCTTGACCAAGGTCCAGCCAGGCTTGCTGGCGGTACAGAAATTCCATTCCTAGCGGCATCTGGTCCTGCTACACGGCTAGGTACAGTTCCATGTCAAGCTCTGTACTTCCCAGGCCAGTTATGAATCTGCTCATGCTGGCATTCTCCCCCGCCTGTATAAGGGTAAAATGCTGCTTGATGGGAGGCTTGGAGTCGAACTCCTTATAGACTCCAGGGTTCTCACTAGGACTTTTATAACTTGAGTCCGGGGACTCATGATTTTTGGAAAGGATGTGTCCCAGGTAAACTTGATGAGTCCCAGAACAATAAGGCGGAGTCCCAATTTACAGATATAGTNGTCCCAGAACAATAAGGCCGAGTCCCAATTTACAGATATAGCGATGGCTGCCGAAAGTGTTACTTTGTCAAAATTTTATCGTAACAAGAACTAGATAAATCACATAGTAGTAATATTCTATTAATACCTCATAAGCATGTACAAGCTTACTAAAGATTAAGAGTTTCTTTGTAATGAAAATCCATGTGTCACTTTCGTTTCACGCACACTTAAAAAAACAAATAAGAGTTTCTTGGTAATGAAAAGTGGTGCTTCACTTTTGTGTAAGTGGTGCTTCACTTTTGTGTCTTAACTGGAAGTTGTGGTTCAGTATAAGCAGATTGATCACGGCATAAAAAATCTCAATTTCCTTGATATCCGGGATGTGTCCTCTGACACACCGTTTTAAGCACTGCTGTGTTCCAGATCAATTTGCTGCATATATTACGCAGATTCTTGCATTAATGAGAACCCTGGACTCAAGTCAACAATACACTAACTTCCAGCCCTTTGTCCACCCAGGGTCCTCCTGCAGGTCATGTCCTGTGACTCTACCTTTGCCTGGCTGTTGACCACATCCAGCCCACTCTCCTCCTTGGGCTGCAACTGCTGCACAGGTTCCACTGCAAGGTCACCACTGGGTGTGCGCCCATCTCTTCCTCTGGAATGGGCAAATCCTCTTGATCTTCCAGATGCTCCTGGGGGTCCTCCTTGTCCGTCTGGCTCCCAGCGTCAAAGCTTGGCAATTTCGGCATCGTGATTTCCTCTGGGAGGGTGAATTCCCCTGGGACAAACGGTTCATCATTCAGAGGGGGCTCATACTTGTCCTCCTCCCACCATATGATGCAGTCATCAAGTTTTTCAGGTTCTCTTTCCGTGTCCCCTTTCAGATTCTCACACGGTGCTTGTTCCTCCTAGATCGCTGCATACTAAGTTGACTCTTCCCCGTCCATCCACCTGAACCCAAGGTGTTAGTCCCTGGCATTGACAGGGAACATTCTGGCATGAGCATCATCACCTCCCCTTGCTGGTCTGCAGTGGGCGGGTCTTGGCTCCATGCCTAGGTAGCTCTAATGTACGAGGGCGACTTTCTTGGTTCTCCTTAGGTTTCACCTTCCCCTCCTGCCCTTTATTCCGGGCAGTCTCTTTCAAAGTGGCCAGGGACTCCGCATTTGAAGTAGCCAGCAATTTGTTTGTTGCTAGGTGAGGGTTAGTGGGGTCTCCGAGGGGAAAGGGCTTGGCCACGCAGTTCCTCCAGATCCACCAGACGCTGACATACCTCTCCTGAGCTGTTGCTGGGGGTGACTTTTCCTGCTCCACCGCCCTCCTGTCCCTCCTAGGCTTGGAAGACTTGTTCTGTCGAGAGGGCTAGTATTACTGCATCTGGTCAACTGCCTTTTCAATGGTTCTCAGATGGCCTTCCAGGGCATAGAGCCCTTTCCTCAACACCGTAGCACAAAAAAAAAACGTCCGATACCAATGTAAATGCATTTTTAATGTGACGACTTTTTGCGAGATCTTTTTTTCTGTCATTATATACTATCAACCTTAGGTTGTCATGCTGTCCCAATGTCTTCAATTGATTCCAATGCTTATTTGACTAACAAATACACAATTAAGTGTGTGAAACTACGACATGTTTTGTTGCAACATCATCCACTTGTGATGCAAAATACACATCTTTGAATTAGTTCCCTTGTCTTAGCATGCTTCCATGTGCTTTCACCTAAAACAGGGTTATAACAAAACTTATGGTCGCCTTAGGAAAATAAAAACACTTTTATCGCCATATTCATAATGGAGATCATTACCTTGCATTAGCTTGTCATGGTCAATGATTTATTACTTTATTGGAAAAACTCCCCACTTTAAAATAGACCGCGCGCCCCTCAACTTTCTGCCATGAAAAAAGGAGAGAGAATCTTGCGAGAAATTATCCTGACAACTTGAAGATGATGATGACTTAATATCGATGTACATTACTTGTGTTCTAAAAATCGATCATTGTATCAAACCACAGACACTATTAATGTCCTTGTAGTGAAAATCAAGCTGTGGCTCTTTTGCTAGCAGAGATTACCCAACTTCACATTTTACAATGCACAAGTATTCACAACGTTGGAGTAAACTTTGTTGTGTGAATATTGACGCAGTCAAGTTGAAAAATGCACCCTTACGTATAAATTTTGAGTATGGCATGTTTAAATCTTTTATTTTATGTTAAACTCTTTTATGTTAGTCTGAATTTATTTGCAGAGAGCAATAAATACAATGAAACATAAAAAATCTCAGCAGTATAAATAATTTGGTACATGCTATTGTATTGAATCGAATTGAGACTAAAGTATTGAAAATTGAATGGAGAAGGTACTGCATCGTTTCACCCCTATAAGATATCAGAGGGGGTGGAGACAGCTGATTGCATGCTAGGAAATTTTCACCTCTGTGTTATTTTTACCTCGAGATCTAAAAATACAATTTTTTCTTTGAATTTATCGTATTTTGACATTCCTGTTTGGAACAACTTCGTATACTGTCATTTGATAAAACACTGGTATTTGTTTTGCAGAGAAAACCTGTCATTTACAAAAGAATGTATGATGCTTTAGGATTATTGGTGGATTTTTTCCATGCTAATGAGAAAGGATTAGAAATGAAGAAAATTACGTCAGACCAATTTATTGTAAGTATTTGATTCACTATTCCAGCAGAAGAAAGGCAGCCTATGGACAAAATCTTAAGAATGAAAAATGGTATCCCAGATTTCCTGATAAATTGAACATTAGCAATCATCAAACTTATATAAGCAACAAAATTATAAGACACGGAGGCGAAGAATTGAAAACAAGTATTGTAAATTTTTTAGAAGTATTTTACACAGGGTGTCTTTGTTATGTTCCTTTCTCTGTATTTCATAGAATTCAGAAAGATCCACACATATTTCATTTTCAATAGCATCAGACTCTACAGCATCGTCGGTTAACCACAGGTGATCTCGTCTTCTACTTACAACCCGTGTGTATCCGACGATGACTCTACAGACTCAATTAAAATATCTTGTGTATTGTTGTTTAGGAATTGAAGAAATTGCTATCCTTGTATAAGAAAGATACCTTAAAGCTGATAACCATTTTCTATGAAGAGAAACTCAAACAACAGGTAAGCAAATACTGCACAAACTACTTCTTTACAAAACTCGATTTGAAAGTTACTAAAAAAACAAACAAACAGTAACAGCAAACGTCCAGTGTATTTAAAAGTATGTATCTTGTGGATTGCTCCATCAATGTCCATTTACATACCCTGCAAGTCTCGTACTTATTATCGAGAAACCTTTTGTTCTTTTAAATTGTGTTTTCACTTTATCTAAGTTTTCATTTTTGCTGGGTTTGTTATGTGTAGGTTTTACTGTATGTGTGATTGTAGTCTGTAATTTTAACAGTCTGAGTTCACCTCCAAAGAGTACGGAGTACTGAATGTGAGAATGTGCTACAGAAATGAGACACAGACCATGTTTGTGGAAAGTGAGTACAGAATCATTACTATATGGTAGTGAGTTGTAACAGAAGTAAAATGAATTCAGTAGTGCATACAAATCATCAATAGATGACATGGGATTTTAAATTTAGTCTGCTCATCTGTTAGAACACACACAGCACTTATCATTATGATTTCACATCTAAAATCAGATTGATACATAGCATTAATTGCTGGATTTATATTGATTTAAATAGCTTATTACAATCCCCATTTAATGTACATTGTTACTCTAAAACAAGAATATTGAACGCACTATTTAATTTGGTGCCTTTAGCGCAGATGAACAATTGCGCTAAATTAAATTGTACGCTAAAAGGTTTTCATTGATATTAAATTATTAATAAGGTGGTATCATTGCACAAAAATAAGTTTGCGCCGAAAGGTTTTCATTGCTGATTGCGGTTAAAAATATGTTTGTACCAAATATTCTCGTTCTACAGTATAGCATTTTAAAGTACCTTATACTGTATTTGTTTGAATGACTAATTGTATTAGTTAAGTATTTATCTCATTACAAGATTGCTAACTTATATATTTTAGTATTAAATGCAAAGGATGTCATACCATTGGATGCAAATGGTAAGTAAATTTAATTTGTCTTTCAGTCGTATTTGCATAAAATTCCTTGCATTTTGCAATAACTTCACTTTATCAAAAATACATGATATTTCTTCTGTAATCCTTAGATTTTAGGTGGATTTCAGGACCATTATTTTCTTGCATTAAAACACACTTCATAACTATATAATTTGCTTTAATAGTAAAATTTTGCAGTTTGAGAAAAACAACAAAATCGGAGTCCTAATTTCATATGATGAAGAGTTATCATTCTTTGTTATAATGAATTTAACATAACATAAATTGCACCTTTCTCCCCTCCTTGGTTTTACAAAATCAAAGAATGTTACTTAGCTTTACAAAAGAAATCAATATCTAAAGTGTAAAAGAGTATTTATGTGTATAATCTTAACTGAGATTTGGTTGACAGACTAATTGAAAATATATGTACCGGTAGTAATGTCATTTTTAAGACTTCATGATTTGACTATTATGGTATACAGTTATTCAATGTCACAGTCAATAGACCGGAATATTTTTCCCTTGGTACTGGGAACAGCTCAATGTGTTCTATTTGCCCGAAGCCACGGCGAGGGCAATAGAACACATTGAGCTGTTCCCAGTACCTTGGAAAAATGTTCTGGACCATTGGGACTGATCAGACATTAAATAATTGTTTTATTACCTATTTAAATTACATGTTTGAATCATGCTTCGGTTTTTGTTGAGGAAAAGATCAATCAATTATACCATCCTGCACTCAAATCAATTGTAAATTTCAACATTTATAAAGGATCGTAATCGATAAAGTGTTTTCCATTGATTGCATTGCTAACTATGACGTCACAGGCTACTGCATGATGTTACGTAGTAATAAGTAATCATTCATACTGTTTAATCCCTAATAAAAAAGCATTAGAATCTATTTTGATGATATGTGCCTATAAACTGCAAAGACCGAATCACAAAGTTGGTTGGGGTATGAATACAAGAACTACTTACAGGTTTTAAAATATGTAAATATAGAACTCTTTTAGGGTGAAAATGTATAAAACTGTTGACAATTTGATGTTTTTATTTTCAAGAACAAAATTAATTAAATACTTGGGTTATTCATTTTTTTTTTTAATTTTGCACTCCTTTTTGTCGTGTACGATTGACATCATGAGTGCGTAAATGTCACCTTGCTGTATCTTTTTTCGTGTACATTTCATTGTGAACGTAACCAATTACTTACCTAATGGCTGTTCCATGAACCGCACTACTTTCCCCAAAGGATTGAGCGGGAAAGGTTTAAAACTATACAATAAAAGAACCCAAACAAATGCATTTCTAAGAAATGTAAATTAAGCAATAAATTATGATTTATTGAAGATTAGTCTCATAACATGCAACGGTGGATGTGCAAAACAAATTTTTCATAACGCGCTAACAGCACGTATACATTTGTATGCACACACCGTTGCAGCTTATGAGACTACATCTTTCAATAAATGCATAAATTCATTGCTTAATATCACGGTAAGTCATAGTTAGCAATGATTCAGATTCCCATTCAATGCTGTCTGGTCATATAGAATGTCGTCCAAAATAAAAAACATTGACCGGTGGTCCGATGAATCATCTTCAAGTATATTCTATTGCTTCAGACAGAATGCACACACCAAAATTAGCTAGAAATATTGAATATTTAAAAAACAACAAAATCCCTTGTATTAGGTAATAACAAGGGCTTAATGACATTAAACATGCTGTCGTAAATACACAACCATTCTATTTTTCACACATTTGTTTTATCAACTATTTAAGTATTTACTATATCCATTTTTCCTTTAGAGTTTATGCAGCTGAATAAAGACTTTTTTTAACTTTTAACAGGAACATGAATTTTCCTGTTGAATTTCCTCAGATACATCAGAGTTCTAGTATTAGTCTGATATACTGTTAGGCAAAAACTGTGAAAAAACTTGATCCTGTTTCAAATATCTTTCTATTACAACTGCACATGTGTGAGAGTGAGAGACTAAATGCATGGTTGGTCTAGAGCAGGAAGGCTTCTACTAAAAGGTGTAAATTTCATCGATCCATGGGGCCAGAGGTTCTGTCAGACTCCAGGGTGCGGACAAACTGGTACATAGTTATTGTAGTAAAACATTTGATAAACATCTGTTAATACTATTGATAAACGAACTGAAATTAAATATTTAGAATGGAGCAGATAACCTATTGCCCATCGTTGCAAATGACGGACTAATTGTTTCATTCGTTGTGAAATAGAATTGAAACAATAACCTTGGTTTGCAACAATCCTTTATCCATATTGAAAATTTCATGATCCCAGGGATAGGGTGGGCCAAAATGTCAGTGATAAAGTAGATAGTTAACCAATGTTGAACATTCATTATGCCTCTGGAATCGGCATATAATTTTTGGTTGTCCGGTTGTGTTCTGCTGTTTCCGCAGGAAAATTAACATTGGCCATAGCTTTTGAATGGCAAGTGATGCGGACTTTTCATATTTCACACTGTGTGTCTCCTTATCTGGACAAGCCCTTTTCTAACTGCTTACCAAAATTTTTGACCTCCCTGACCTTGAACCCTTAAGTTTTACCTACTTTTCAAAAGCTTTAAAACATTTGGGCTTAAACTTTGAATACCAAGTGATGGCTTCATATTACAATGTTTGTTTCTTATGATAAGCCCTTTGTATTGGTACAAAAATTTTTGGACCTCCTGGACTTTGACCTTGAAGGTTTGACATACTTTCAAACTTTAACATTGGCCATAACTTTTTTAATGGCAAGTGATGGGACTTTCATATACACATACATGTGGTATTTCCTTATGAACAAGCCCTTTCAACCTTGTACCAAAATTTGACCTTAAAAGTTTACCTACTTTTTTCAAAAACTTTTTACACGGCCATAAGTTTGAATGGTCAGGTAGTGATGATATTCACTGTTCACAATTGCATAATCCTTTATGCGGCAAGCCCCTTTGCACTGGCAGTATGATTCGGAATCCGGGGAGCTATCCAGTGTTTCAACAAACCACTATCTTGTTGGGTCTAGTAAAACATTTCATAATGTTTTCACTCTCAATCTCTTGAAGGAATATACACAACCATGACTCAAAGGGTTCTTACTATATTCCGACTTGAACTTACCTGAATAAAAGAGTGTGAATGTCTGGGGAAGGTAGCTCGGACAGGTGAATGCCTCATAGTTGTTGATAAGGTGACATCACATCCTGCTTCTTCCATGTGTGGAGTAGTGATAAGTCTTTTTGTTTAATTGGTTTTAACTCTCACACCTTCGCCTTGTTTGGGCGACAGGAAATTGACTATAGTTAAAATTTTATGAACTTGACAAATACGGTTTGGAAATGTTGATTAATTACGAATGGTGTCAGTTTGTGACTGCGAAAACTTTATAGAGGTACAAGCACAGGCAACTGGACTATTTACATGCATTTAATATAAAAAAAAAAAAAATTCCTGTAAACTACCGTATGTAGACAATGTTTTAGGTATTATCAACATCTAACAACTGTCTAGCTATCTAGCATATATGGTCTGAAGTCCATTACGTATTTCAAAAGTCATTAATTACTCTCATTAGTTCTATTATAGGGCAGATGCTATAGATGTCTTTGACTTCTTATAGACGTTCGCGTTAATTAAATACTAATACCAACGCTAAACGCGTCCATTGAATGGTGACTTGTCGACTAAACTTTACAAATCTTTTTTTTTTATTTGTTTATTTATTTTACATAATTTACAGGTTCCATTAATCGCCATGTTCACTTATAGGCACTGTTATGATCGAATCACGTATGTGGAACTGAATCGATTCGTATTTGTGCCTTACGAGCCGGATACGTAAATCATAGATGACTGTATACATTTTCGTCTAATGGCAGAGCAAAAAAAAATCACGATTCGCTTATATGAAACCCAGCAGCACAACCTAGACCACTACATTAAAGAAACTGCTCAACGGTCATTGAAGATTATTTTGCTATCTTAGTGTATCATTCGATTGTAAAGCAGTTTAAAGATAATAATAATAAAAATATGTAGAACTGACAGAGAAGCTTTCGTGGACCTTGGAAACTCTTGAACTTTGATAGTCATTTTCTCCTTCCTGGAACTTGTTTACATCGCTTGTAGATCTTCCTCTTAGATACCCAAGAATAGTTAACCGCAGATGTCTATGTACATATCTTTCTTGCTTGCCAAACTTTTCATTATAAATTGAATATTTTCAATTAAGCGAGAGTTGTCTAAACTTCCAATTGGATCAATTGAACTGTTTTGATGTATCCGCTGTAATCATAAATCACTTCACTCTACTAGTCCACGGTACAGAGAATAGTACACAACCTACTAATCTTTTTTCTTCATATTCATCACCGACAGATTTAATCTACAATTCAATCCCATATGTCACAAGATTCACATATTCAAATTTTATAATTGTCCACATATAAAGAGTAAGGATAGGTACATTATTTGAATGTATGAACATAATTTGAATACATATCCAATTAAAAATGGTGTCATGTCGTTTAATGGATTTCTGAGATATCTTAAAAAATTCGACGAGTAACTGAAAGTACTAGAAGAATGCGCTAAGCATTACTTAACTATGCATGTATACGTTAAGCTAATACTATTTATCATGAATAGTCTACTAACATGTCGACACATTCAAGCGCATGAACTCTACTCCATTCTATTATTTCATGTTATATTTTAAATTTTTTAGGTGAATACGCCCCTTTATATATAATATTCTTTGTTCTCTATTTAATTTGCAAAATGATTACATTTACAAAAACAGATTTATATCATCTGTCATAAATTTGTTACAGCTGCTACATATATATTTGTAAAAAATTAAAAAATAGTGTTATGAATTTATGATGGAAACGCTGCTTTAATAGCTGTTATTAACACTTTTTTTCGCGCACTGAAGCAAGTGCGCATCCTAAAAATTAAACCGAAAACTTAATAGCTTCTGAAATTAGGCGGATCAAACCATTATGTATTAAATACATCTAAACAATTACCGTACATTGATTAAGCAGAAACGACATAGCATTAGTAACGTACTCTAACTGCATATAAAATAAAGTGAACTGAGAACATTTTACTAAAACAAGTCTATGATACCATCTTATAAAAACAATCTTATTTCCCTGATGGAATCATGACTACATCATGTATTTACTTTGAAACAAAACGAATGGCATTGTAGCTTCTGTACTCAGGGGCCTATACAGGTCGAGCTCATTTAGCTGTCCCCCTGCAATCCAAATCCAAGCTATTTATAAAATTAATTTATATAATGCACAAGTTCGAGTTCAGGATTTTGTTTCATCTCTTGAGAGATTCTGATAAATGTAAATAATAGTTTGAGACTGATTTGATTAGCCGTGAAGTGAGGCCTACTGCGGTTGTAGATTCACGGTAATATTGTCGTCTACAGAAATTGTTAAGAAATGAAAAGAATTACTCCTCTGTGTATGTCCTATATTAACCTAGTTTAGTTTGAATATAAAAACTGAAATTTTTCGGCAATTAATAGCTTAAAACTTGACTTCGACTTAGTAATGTATGTAGCTGAGGATACACCTTCAAATATAGATAAACTCTGTTTCATCACTTCTATTGCCCGTGACGGCATAAACATTATGGCTGGTGGTTACCTATCGTTGATTTACGCGTGGCGGTTCGATCATCGACAGCGTACCGGTCTATATAAATTCCATTATCGTATACCACTCTAGAGTGTACTTGAGCATCTGAGGCTTATTTGAAAATTTTACGATACAGTTGGACCGCTTAGAAGGCTCTGACCGGACACACTTCGTTTCAAAACGTCCCTAATAAGCGCTTGCGGCATGCGCTTAGCGCTTTAAAAAATCAGGTTGATTCATTCATTAGACAATGAATTGATGTGAGTCCACAGCGTTTTCTGACTTTTTCTCCAAATTATTTATTATCATCTCGATATGAAGAGCTCTCGCATGGAATCCGATTGTTTTTATTCTTACTTTTTGATATAGCTTGGGTAAACCACAGTGGTATATACATCTTAGGAATGTAAGGTCCAGGGGAATTTGAATAGGTGATAGTGATCAAGCATTTTTGTTTGGTTTTACATTATGAGTAA
>CAJDSM010055438.1:8181-23635 GCA_903981925.1 Ostrea lurida | reverse complement strand
TTTTACTCCCGTGTGTTGCCTCTTTCTTTTACCTACATAAGTATCTTAGTGATGTTATATAACTCTTCCTTCTGTCATTTTCTGCTGCTTTTCTGCGTCTTCAGCCATCTTATTGTACCAGCTCCTTTTTCCCTCTCGTGGCACTTTTCCTCAACATCTTTATTTTCTGGTTGTATCTTCATTTAGTTTTAACTTTTATATTCTCTCGGATCTTGCACATTCTATTCTGCTTTTGATTATTTCTTTCTTCAATCCTTTTCCATGTTTCGATTGGTTGATCCATGGTTTGCTGATCTTTCATTCTGTCCAATACTTGCTTAGCTGCCTCGTTGATATTCTTGATTGCACTTTCGTATTTCAATAATGGGGTCCTTCTATGGTCAACTCTCTTTCAGTATTTGGAATCTTGTTCTCACTTCGATGTTTGTCCTTTTTTTTCCATCCATACCTTTGAGCTTGTTAAGATCAGATCTTTTTCTTTTGTTCTTGTCACCTTTGTTTCTTGACAGTTTGATTTTGTTCTTTGTTCAGCCGTTTTTCACACTGATTTGACTACGGATTGTTCCGTTTACCTGATCAAGACCATATCCTCACGGTGGGTGTGACCGGTCAACAGAAGATGCTTACTCCTCCTAGGCACCTGATCCCACCTTTGGTGTGTCCAGGGGTCCGTGTTTGCCCAACTCTTATTTTGTATTCTATTTGGGACTTACGAGATTGATTACTGTTCGTTATCTTTGCCTTTACATGATCGATCTGGTTTGCAGTTTTTCCATTAGGAGATTTCCAAGTTGTCTTGAGTATTTCTTTGTGAGGAAACATAGAGCCCGTTATGATGAGGCAATTCATTTGGCATAAATTGCATTAATAATTCGCCATTTTCGTTTATCGTCCCACATCCATGCTTTCCTAGTATCTCTTGCAAAGCCACTGTTGTCTTTGCCTATCTTTGCGTTCATGTCACCCATAACAATAGGCATGTCATGTTTATTGCAGCCTGATACACTATCTTGTAGCTGGTGGTAAAACTCCTCTTTCTCTTCCTCTCTAGCATCATTTGTTGGCGCATAAGCTTGTATAACTGTCAACTTCTTATTTTTTTAATAGAATTTTGCTTTTTATTATTCTCTTATTTACTGGTGTCCATTCCATCAGTGATTGCGTGGCTCGTTCACTCATAATTATTGCTACTCCTCTGACTTGATGTTCTTCGTCTCCTACATGTATAGCCGCGTCTCCGCTTTGAAGTTTGTTTTCTCCTGGTCCCGTCCACCTACTCTCACTTATACCTAGTTTGTCGATACCATAGTCTTTCATTTCTTTTGCTACTTGCGCTGATTTTACTATGTATGCCATTGTTCTAATGTTCCAGCATCCTATGTACATATTCAGATTTGGCGCTACTATGAAACATATCGGCTTTTGGGCTTCCTTTCGGCTTTCCCCCCAAATGTGTCATGTTTGATCCTCAGCAGTACACCTATCTTGGGTTTCTTCAGCGTTTCTTGGTTTCTGTAACAGTTCTTTTTTACAGAAGCGGGTTGTAGCCCAACGTCCAAACCTCCACTTGGCGGGGCGGGTTTTCTCTCTGTGTATTCCTTCCCGTAGATAATTGCGTTACCATGCTAACTGATTGCATCTATCCAGGTTTCTGTCTGGGTTGTCTTACGCTTTCCTCGGCCACCCACAGGGCAGTGGGGCTATTTACCCATAGCTGGGGGTTTGGTTGCAGGCCAACCACGGGCTATGATCACTCACCGGGGGCATAGCATTCCTTGCATCTAGGGGCCAAACCTCCTCCGAGACCCTGTGGTTCTGCCTGGGGCCGTTAGGTACCCAGTTTCCATCTGTCACCTCGAGAACGAGGAGGATCCCATATCTAGGCCACATAGGTCTTACTGTATGAGAGGCTGTAACAGGCAAGAAAGACTTACGCTCTCGGCTCTCCGTTTCACAGCACGCTGTTAGCCAGCGATGAATGCTGCAAGCGAGAGCGACAAGCACAGACACTACAATATACATGCAGTTGCGCATCAAACAGTCATTTTGACAGATAATTGTAATCTTGTACGGTATCAATTTTGATGCACCAGATGCGCATTTCGACAACTTATGTCTCTTCAGTGATGCTCATACCGAAATGTTGGAAATCTTAAACATGTAATTAAAAATTTTGAGAGCTGAAAAATAGAGAGCCAAAGACTGGAGCCAAATATGTCGAGGGATCAGAGCTATGCTTGAGGGAAATAAATATCATAAGGATTTCAGGGGGTATTTTATAGAAAATGCATGCTCTTTTTTTTTTTTTTTTTTTTGGCCCGCCATGAATGTCATGTCAATCTTCCGTTCCTATGTCTGTCTTTTCATCATACCGAAACAGTAAAGGAGTTACCTCCCTTTATTTGTTTGTATAATCATAATTAATCATTGTAAACACATGTATTATACATGTAATTGGTCAGTTAACAAAAGATTTATACAAGTAAGATTAATAAATGATATGATGTTAGACGATAAGAATTATTGAGTCAAAAGTTGACTGACACCTGGTTAGCAATAAGACACCCGGCAGGAGTCGGTTGATTCATATAGCCACAAGGCACCGGGCAATTGTCATAAGGCACCAGGCAGGCGTCAGTCAACTTGCCAAAGGCACTAGGCAGGTGCCATTACAAGCCGTTAGGTCAGTTAATTCTAAGACACCAGGGAGGTGTCACACTATATGTGTATTTTGCTCAATCATATCCCCAGTAAAACTCGGTAATCCAAACACGGAACTTCTGGCCGATCAGGTCCGACACGTTACAAAATTTTGCGTTTAGCTCAATTTCAAAGACACTATATTCATCTTGACCTTGACATTTCTTTTGACCTTGGCCTCACTTTTCCGTATTTGGTGTTAAGCTCAGATTAAAAACAACGATTGACAGTATTTGTATGAAAACTCTAACACTGATGCATATTAGTGGTAGCTATTCAGCTGTTCATTATTTTCTGACCTTGACCGTCCTGTGACCTTAACTTCTCTATTCCCTTTTTAGTATTTAAAGTGATTTAGGAAGAAATTCATCAATGTGAGACAGCTTTCAAAATACTTGTTCTCACTTGGATTTAAGCGATAAGTAAAAATAACCAACAGTAATATATGGTTCTACTTTTGCAATGAAAATGCAAAGATAACGAACAGTGATTCAATCTCGTAATCCAAATAGATTACAAAAACACGGACCCCTGGGCACACCAGAGTTTGCGGATCAGGTGCCTAGGAGGAGTAAGCTCCACTTGTTGCCCGGCCACACCGCCGTGACCCATAGTCTTGACCAGGTAACTGAGCAATCCGTAGTCAAATCATAGTTGTGCTGAAAACGGCTTGACAATGGCTATGAAACACATCAGACAGCATTTGACTCAATGTTAGGTCATACTGGTAAAACTAAATTTATAACGACCATTAGAATTTACGAAAACGCTGCTTTACGTAACTGTTCAAACCCACTGCAACAACAACTTGTCTTAAGTATCCTGCCTTGATGCAAAAAGCGTTATCATGCGCCCGAGATGAAGGAAGACATATAGATAGTCGCTTCAGAGTGTATGAGAGACATACACACCTACTATAGCAGGCTCACAGAATATTGCATAGCAAGGTATTGACTGAGATTAGGGTCATGGCCACAGTCATGTTCTTGCATAATGTGTGATGTCCAAGGGTAGTTTGCTTATAGAGTCAGTTCGCCCTGTTGGTGTCGATGGTTAGCTTTTATGTACGTTACTGATCATCCTCATCAACTAATAGATCTAGCAATCTTGCCTCAGCTCATTTCCATTTTGCATCACTGCAGCCTAATCACACTCTCTATCGTGCTAAGTGAATCTCGGTGTTGGTTGACAGATCTCGTCATGATAACGCTCACCTTGATATTCTTTTGAAATGCATAGTTTGAAGAAGCAGGCTTAACTCATAATGTCGGCGTTCTTATGTTGCATGGACTCGCCCCAACAAACGACAAATTAACACCGATCGAGGATCCATCCTGCTCAGTGCTCTGCCAAGGTATGTGTAGAAGCACGTAATTTAAAGATCTTCTCATTACTGCCTCCGAGTCGCATCAGTTGATGTTAAAGTTCGTCGCGCCTGTCACTGCACGAGAAGGGTTTTTTTGGGTTGTATCATTTTATTACTCTGTGATGTCTTGTACTGCGATTCGCCTCTCTCCCACGTCTGCGCCTTAGTTAGAATGATATATCAACTCCAACCACATCATAATATGTATAGTCTTAATTTTGCTCGATATGCTTAACAAATACATGTATAATACCGATTGCCCAATATCTTTTGTCTCGAAGATAGCTATAAATGTGAGCTAATCTATATCTACGCCTCTCCAGACACGGATGTCGCTTTAAATACTAATTACCTAGGTCACTATTATTACAGGACCTGTCTGGTACAGAGATTATCACAGTACCGAAAACGCACATTGTTCCAGGATCTGTACTGTACTAATCTCGTACACTATCGTCGCATACCGAATACGTCAAAATGATTAAATTCGATCATAATCAACTATTATAAAGATATCATTCAATTGAGTCTATTTTTAGAAAATATGTTTTCCTCTGTAATATAGAGGGAACAATTGAAGACAGCTTTTGTGAATCTTAAGAAATGTACATGTCACAGATCATTAGTGCAATTAGACAAGATTTTGAAATTGTGTTATCTGATCATAATGCTTAGTGGCCTATAGAACTTGGCTATTTTTATAGATTGACCACGTGTAGATGAATTTATACTCATCTGTTGATGTCCAAGCGATGAACAGACATTATTACAAATGTCGTATAGTCATTAGTATAACTCTACGGTCACAAGAAGTCCATAGATGGTTTCTGCGTTCATTGAGTCTAGGCAACGTATACTACATGAACTAATACACACTCCGTCACTAATTAAGATGATGTAGATAAACCATATATGTGTTAAGACAGATTTTTAATTAAACTAAGTAGGTTCTTCTAAGATATACAATACTCAAACTATGTGATCTTAAAGTGCTTATCTCATATAGTCAACGTTATAGTAGTGTGTGTACATATTCAATAGATAGCTCTTTCTGCCGTAGAAGCATAATCTTGTTCGGAAATCATAGTCTATGGCTAACAATATGGTGCTGCGTGACCGCGTAGCACATTGCTCATCAACTTGTAATCATGAATACGATGTGACAAGATTGCTGTAACGATGCGACTTATGGTGATACGTTAATAGCTGTGCAAAATCGGAGCATAACCTGTCTTTCATAGACTCTTTGTGTCGTATGTCGACTAGAAAAACTTAACTAATCTAAACTTTTAATTAACTAGATGACCTTATTGCAAGCATAAAGAATATCGAAACGATATCTTTAATGTGTGTTTCAAACGATGTCTCATAGTAACCCTTTTAACTTTCGCATCTGTAACTTATCGGACACTACCATAATTTACAATTAGATCTCATTGATGAGACCGCATACAACGCATTATCGCTTGCCGCTCATAGCCCCACCACTATAAATGACCCTCACCTCTCGCTCCACACATATCAATAACAAAATATCGACAGAAAACTACCTGCTTCGCCTCCACCATACAATAATAGATATATAGTTCTCATTATTTTAGATTAATTTTTGTATTTATATCTCTCTAACTTCGGAGTATTAATTTATTTCAGTACACAGTGAGACAATTGTGCGCGCTCCCTATATCTCGAATATTAGCTCGCTGTCAGATACCAGGAGTGACTCGGCCCACTAGATTTCAGACCATGTGAACACTCACCTCCTTCAGAAGCTATCCGTGTACTATTATTTTAGACTCAGTGTGAGTGTGTATCTTATTGCCGTAGGCACATCGACAATCTGTGCGACTTGTGCGAGTCTCTTCACATTTTTTGTTATAAGATGGTCCGATATTCTCTCGTAATTTATACTATATGTGACCGTTCGATTGGTGATATGTCTTTAGACTATCGCCCATGTCTCTCATTGGTCGAATGTGTTAAGCTAGTATCAATACTAACTCATTTTAACCAGCGTCTAATAGTATTGAGATACGCAAAGGCCTCTCCTCAATTGCACAGGGTACGCAGTAGTGTCTGTGCACTAGGGACCTCTGATCTAGAATGTGGTAAGATAAATCTGTTATTCTATCAGTCTGCAGATAAAATATAATTTAGATTGTCCATGGCCTCCGAGCATGTGACTGAGGTTCCTCATTGCATAGTACTATCTAGCCATAATGATTAATGAGTACTACTATCTGCCGTCTCTCCTCGTCGACTAGGTATGACAACCGCTATGAGCAGATATACCTCTACACGTTAAGCTAGTGCTAAAAGGATCCGTTCTTCTTTTATGTATGCGCTCAGGTGATCTCAATAATGACGTCAATATAAGAATATACAGAATTATCGTTTATATCATATAGTATACGTAAGTGGCATAAGCTTTCAGTGTATATAACTTGATTATGTATCTCCATTTATTGATACAAAATGTCGTGATCCCGCGACAAACTAACATAGTTTCTGTGATGCGATAATTAGGTGAAACTCAATGAACCCAACATACACGTATATATAACATACTTCCTGATGACGTTCTAGGTATTGTTGGAGGATAAATCAAGTTAATTATTGATCTCTTGCAAAATGTGTCGCGATGCGACTTAGATATAGGGCATGTATCATGTGTCGACTATGAGTGACTCTCTAGTGTGTGTTGACTTAGATTACTCGATAGAGAAATTAGCTCAAATAGGTATACTCAATTTCTTATGATAATAACATACTACTCCACGATTCATTTCACTCTTTCATACATCTCTTCATTATCACGTAAGAAAATATTGAGTGTCGATACGTGTGTGATTACGCATAATGTGTCAAAGTGTCCTGTCGTTTTAACGTTTTCACGGCCAGTCACGCTTCTATTGATGCAATAGTTCCGTACTGGAAGACGTAGATCGCGCGAGAGATGATGATCTTACGATGTGAAACGAATGAGCAGTGAGATGCCTGGTTACACTGGTATCACTTTGAAGTTGTAGATAATACACAAAAAGTCATATGATTGTCTCAACGTATGTCGGTGACATTCTTGTAGAGATTATAATTATGCACATATTACTACACTGATTAAAAATTTCATAAATCCTTTCAACATTCAGATGAATACGTTCAGTTTTACTATTGTTGATATACTACCCGTTATCGGCTTGATTATATCATTCTATATTCCATCTAGAGAGGTAGGAAGATAGCGAGGAAATAAAGCTTTACCTCATCAACTATAATTGCATAAATTCTAATAAATGTGTAGGCAAAATATATATTTATTAAAAAGATAAATTGTAGAGAAGGGTCAAATCGTTTAATAAAAAAAAAAGCAGCTCAGGTCGGAATACTGTACTATTGGTAGAATATAAATTTGATAAGTTTCCCGGGGGAGCACTTCCTATATACTGATGATAGGGATTGCCGCTAGGAAATAGGTAGCCTTTTCCCGCTTCAGAATATATGACAAGGTATAGGAATGAGCCATGAAATATTATTTATGCTAGGTCCACTGATTTAACTCAATATGAATATATATATGAATCCGCCTTACTCAACAGATTTGATGTTATATAGTGAAGTCTAAGACAAATATTCCATGAATGTCATATAGGAAAAGGTGACCTATTCATAATTACAGTGAATCTACGAATAAAATGTAATACTGCAACCAATAGGTATTCACTCCGATCTAGCTTAGTTGTCACTATAAGCTTGAGATATGATCGTGATTTCGGTGTGGGAGGTGGGTCTGAGGAGCGGATGTCGTGCGGCCCACTCACATCCACCAGCCATTTAAAACAAACACTTTCAATGACTACCTTGCGCTTCCGCACCGCCGGAGGATTATAGTTAGACCAAAACAATACAACAAAAGAAGACAAAAAACCAAACAAACCAAAAAAAAAAAAAAAACCCATATCGTTCCTTTGAATTGGACACGGTCACCACACAAAAACGATCAAGCAAATCAACAACGACATGAACAGATATCAACTAGAACAAATAAGATATAAGATAAAACAAAAAAACAAACAAAAATAGAAGAAAGAAATAGAAAAGAAATAAATTCAAGCTTAAACATTATTAGGTAATAAACTCAATGTTTCCTAGTTTTCCCGATAAACAGTAACTATAAATAAAGATTTACAGTTAGGACGAAAGACTGTTCGTTATGACCACAACATTGTTACATTTATTCTGTCTTCTCTAATATATATAATGCCAACATCTCTTCGTTTAGCTCTGTGTTGTCTCTTGATGCTTGGAAAGTTTTAATTCGATATTATGTGATTTATCGGAACCACCCGAGTTACTACTCTCGCATACTATTATAGTATGTAACTCATTGTCGATATTGATGAAGAGGTTCACTTACAATCAGCACTTGAAGTAAAACCGAAAGATGAAGAAAACGTAAGGAATGAACGCGAGGATTGGACAACAAAGACGCCCCATATGTGTAACTCACATGATGTCGATTTTCCGTAAGTGCGCTCATTCTTCTTTTAAAGATGATCTCCTATTATATGTTCCTTTTCTCTAGACTATAATGGACTAGTCTAAAAGTACTCGCCACCGAGCTACGTTGAAACATTGCTGAGTTGGACCTCCAATTCAAGGACGATATGTATAATTATCCTGCTTTTCGGAGCAGAGTTGTGTAAGTTGTTAACTGGGGTGTGCTGGGACCCCTTTCCATCACCGAACACGCATACACATGCAAATCACTAAGCTATCGGCTGATTAGGTGGTTTTAATGATATCTTATTGATACGGCAATCATTTTATTTCACTAAAAATTCTGTAGGTTTGGTTTATTAATCATTAATGTTTTTAAGTAACCTTAATAAATAAACACATATCAAGTAATGACTATCACTGTTTACATTTGAAAATGAGTTTATCAGAATTATTTCAAAGGAGTTATTTCAAAATTTTGAATTATAAGACTATTATGCATCATTCCAGACCAGGCCGGAACCATTGTTACAGAGAAAACCGGAACGTTTAGGATATCATAAAGGTTGCCGGCTTCGGGAACGTTAAAAATTCCGGAACCTTTCATTATGCGGACACCCTGACTAATTTTTCTGGATGCATTGATTCGTAATAACTCGTCGCTCTAGTTGTTTCTCAAATTAGATACATTGATTATTTCGCCGACTAGAAAAATACACCGATCTCCCTAGGACTCGCCATATAGTGCCGGACATGACTTTTTGGACCAAAAAGGTTTTACTCCCCAAAAATCCTAGACTTATAGAGCGCTCAGTATATACGGTATGTTTGTCTGTTTCCAACGACCAGAAACTTGTATTTCCGGGTTCCGTTTTTGTTCAAAAAGCAATTATCAATATTCTGAACAAGCCATAGATTCTTAATTTTATTACGAATTTAATTTATTAACTCATTTGAACCGATGTTTCAACGTCCATAGCCCACCGATATAGTTTGCGTCCTGCTATATTCTTCTACCATCGAGGTTGGCCTCAGTCGGTTAGGTAAGAATAATCTAACCTGTGAACGGGTCCCCTCATCAGCGCGCGTCCGGAGGACATCTGTTATTTCAACGACTAGATACGCATTCCTATTCTAGTTTCCGTGGTAGAGCTCTCGTCTCGGGATCGGGAGGTTGTGCCGTTCACCTTAAGACGCGAAAATAGCGTAGTGATTGCCTCCTTCGCCAAGAGCTCCGGTTTATGAAGTGAGAGATCACGGGTCTTCTCGATTATGACTTAAAAACGGAGAACCCCGTGTCGCAGAATGATGCTGCGCACGCTAAAGAACCCTTCACTTGCCCTAAAAGTCATGAGTGCTAAGTACTCAGAGTCTAATTCAGCCGCTTCACCGGCCAATGGTTGACGCTCTCACTATGAGTGAAATATTCACCGAAGGGACGAAAACAAAAATTTTACAATCAAATGAAACAATCCAATCTATATTTATCTACAACAGAAGTTTGCCGATATATAGTGAGCAGATCAATAAAGTGTGTAGCCGATATTTGTACGTAGCGGATCAAAGACTCTAATTTTAATTTAGATTGTTGGTGAGCAGATCAAAATTTAAAGGGACAATGAACACGTTCTTGAACTAAAAAATGTTCATCACTTTAGATGCCAATTTTGTTGTTTAAAATGTTTAATCAAGGTTATTTCTAGTCGCGCTCAGCAAAAATTTTGAAAGTCAAGATGTTGAAGTTTCACCAGTACATGATTACAGCGCCTCACACAAGTTTCACTATGTAAACAAGGCTCGAGCCTTGTTTATGTTTACAAAAGATTGCTTCGCAGACAATATCATGTTTTTAAACATACGCTGAATATGAGAAACACTAGACACCTGTTTAATTGTGTTTAGACAGATTGAACTTCTAGTTCATAAAAATCTGCTGTTTAAATGGAACGTTTAATAGTAGACATTTTACAAATATTATGTGGACGTCGCAAAACATTTGACTCTGGCCTTGCTTAAATGCACTCAGAATTGTAAAATGCTGTATCTCGCTTGAGAAGTACAACAAGATGAAACGTTAAAATTTTCCCTGGACAAATCTAAAAAGATACCTTAGTCAAGCATTAGAAAACATTACAAATTAGGCAGATCCTAAAATTTGACTTCTTGTCAGAAAGGTGTCCATGTCCCTTTAAGGGACTATTTTAATTAAAAATGTGATACTTATAGTTAATGACTTTAATTTTTTCATCTTCATCCATTGCCTGACCGAGTGGTGTACCAAATATATAAGGTCCTGAACATGTTTGCGTCTGTTTGAGTCTGTATATTCCTGCCAACAGACGTCCGAAATAAGCTAGGTATTGAATTTTAACATTCACGCCCTTTGACGGGACGTATAATAGTAATATACATGAGAAACAGTTTGCCCAATCAGATATTTATTCATTGTGAATAAAAAATGAAACTATATTGTGGTTGGCTTGTAATCATTTTTACATCTCTCTTTGAAGAATTTCGACTGTCGTATATGGAGATGTCACCTTTGCCAGGAAGGGCTGCACACTAAACCTGTCGCTCGCGAGCATGTAACGGCAGCGATCTTTGAATCGTTACACCTTCGTAGTGACATGGACCTCAGGTTTTCTGTGGGTTCTCATCAAAGGACCGCCCCCATTTAGTTACCCCCCAACCTCCCCCCCCCTTTCCAACAAGCATGGGTTCTGAGGTCCTATTTCCAACCCGGATTCCTAATACCGTAATAGTATTGGTCGTAAAAGGAATAGGCTGCCTTGTCCTGTGTAGCTGAATTCAGCTATCAACTAACACCAAACTATTATCACAACACGCACGATATTCAGTCTCAATCTGTCAACTTCCCATATCTATGTCAGCAATATTCCATCATCACCTGCATGTGTGTGATATGTCTCTCAAACTTATTTCGATACACAAGAGCTGTTCCTGCGCATGATGAAGTTCTTGCATCAAAGGCAGGAACTTACAGTTTACAAGTTGTTGTTGCCAAGTGGTATTGCAACAGTTACGTATTAAAGGCAGACGTTTCGTTAAATTCCTTAATGGTCAGTTATAACAATTTAGTTTCCAGTATAAGCCTAACATTGATCAAATGCTGTCTGATGATTGTTTCATACCATATTGTCAAGCCGATTTTTCACACACTGATTAATTTGGGACGTTTTGCCTCATTACCTGTCAAGACATGGTGTTATACGGAGTGGTGTGGCCGGTCAACCAGTCCGGTCAACAGGATGCCTTACTCCTCCTAGCACCTGGATCCCCAAATCTGGTGTGCCCCAGGAGTGTCCGTGTTTTTTGTAATACTATTGCCGGACTTACGAGCATTGTCACTGTTCGTTATCTACTTTGATTTTCATTGCAATAGTAGAACCATATATATACTGTTGGTTATTTTACTTATTCGCTAAATCCAAGTGAGAACAAGTATTTTTGACAAGCTTGTCTCACATTGATTGAATCTCCTAAATCACTTTAAATAACTAAAAAGGGAATAGAAGAGTAAGGTCACAGGAAACGTCAAGGTCAGAAAATAAGAATGAACAGCCTGAATAGCTACCACTAATATGCCGATCAGTTATAGAGTTTTCATACAAATACGGTCAATCGGTTGTTTTTATCATGCGCTTAACACCAAATACGGAAAAGGTTCGAGGACCAAAAGGAGTCTCTTAAGGACACCATGAACGCAGATACTCCGATGGCTCAGTGTATGAAATAGGGCATTGGTGATGACTCTTTCTCGAAAAATTGCCATGCTCATTATCGGACAAAATTTATCTGGACGGAATATAATCGTGCGGACCGCTGTCGGATATCCAATGACATCAGCTCATTATATAGTTTCCCAGGTTGTGGTACCTTTTTACCCGAGTATGCACATAAGCATGATTAATCTATACACAGGTGGATGGCCGCTAGATAGAGCCTTCCACAAATTAAACGGATGATGGTCGGTTTTTCTTTTAGTGTTTATCAGCCTCTCTATTGTAAGTATAGTACTATAGAATAATAAACATAGGTATTAAAAAAGATAATGCTATAATATTCTGTCGTATTATGAATGAAGAGACTATATACCTTGCAGTTACCCTTCACGATTCTTCCAGATGTCACCTCTATATTGAGGAAGTAGTTGCCTTAGTACGCCTGCCCCTGGTATGCCATGATAAGGTCTATTGCGAATCTACTCGCACACCCGCGCCTTTTTTCGTCTCCATATATGAATATAAACCGATACTTACCTTTAACACTCGCCTCTGTTTCAATTTTTTTCTTGGCTTGTTTTTGCATATATGCTAAACCCGCAATGTTTGTGTTCACTTAGGGAAAAGGAGGTTCTAAGATATTGTCACCATAAGACTCACTAGATTTCAAGATTCCCTCGCACTTTTCATCTTTTAGTGTGTGTTCTCAGTACTCCATGTTTGACCTCATATTTCTTCATACTAATATATTTTATTGATGCCATCACAAAATTTACTCTATCTTCTGCAGTCGCTTAGGATTTATAAACAATATATATTCACTGTCTTCATTGAACTCTATTATACTTGTGTATTGAATTCTACTTTGATCCATAATGTGCAAAATTTCCTAATAAACCTATCATCATTAATGTTAGTTATAGTGTCATAGATGCTTAGATAATTTACTATAATATGGAGATGTATATTTAAACATTAAAGATCTGTTCGGTGATCGCATATAATCGAAATATAACAGGAGTTAATACAGCACTGAGAGAGTTCAGTGGTCCTATTGCACTCGTTATCTCCAGTGGGGCCTATCGAATGATTTGACGAGCACTCGATAGAAATCGCATGTGCTATAAATATAGCACGCAGTGCACCATAGACATTTTTGTCATCGCGTGGCAAAAATATGAAGCACTATTAACATTATATCAGAATACATAAAAAAAAAAACAATAAATACATACCGAGCAATTACTAATTTTTATCTTATAAAATAACCCCACTAATTACACATGTATGAATATTGTGTATTATACCTTCCAAGCACCATGTGTTATAACCAGTCCTAAGCATTACATGACATCGAGGAACGACATATTGAGCCTTCTCGTTGCTAGCTAATATGGCTCTGTATATCTCTCTCATGATTAGCTCCTTCAAAAAATTTTCTTAGGAGTTGCATCGCACGCATCATGTTACATTACATGTTTCATAGACTATTGCAACAATCTTCTTATCTGAATGTTAAATTTTGCGCATGAGACTGTATATAGAGACATTAGAAGAGAACATGGGGAATGGTCTATCAGATAAACTCGCCTGCATACGTTGGTTTTCTCTTAGCACTCAGAATATTTGTATAGTACAAGTATATAACTATGATCTACTTCTCGCTATACTATGAAATAGAAATGTTATTAAGATTCTGATATGCACGCACTATTTCTTTGCATGTAAATATTTCTTTAGTTATGATTTTAATAAGTCACATAGAAGCTGGCTCTAGTTAATGATCTCGTGTTGTATTAGTCGTCTCGTCACTCGTTGTTAATTGCTCTCCGGTGCCAGACGACTTCAAGTGGGCTGTTGACTGCGACTCACAGAGTCTAGTAGCTGCTGGATATATCAGGAAAGTGTGAGTGCGAGTAAATAGACGAAAGTCAGATAAGATGGCTTCTTCTCTGCCTGTCTACTAGTCCGACTCTCAAATATGCTAGTATTAGCACGGTGCAGCAACCATTATTGTGCGATGAGCTCCAATTGAAAATCTTGACCTTGTCAGAGCAATACGGGAGCAGATGACCAGATTGCTTGGATAACTTGATTGGCGCGCCATCAGGCTTAAATTCTTCATCACACGGAACTCTCTCCTACTCAAGCTTAGAAACCTACAGTGTAAGTCCCTCGATAGTGGACTGGGGGTGTTGCTAGTGAAAAGTGCGGGCACTTGGAGGCGGCTGAGTATGAGGTGAGGGGGTTAATTGAGGTCTCTATTGTTGGTGATGTGATCGTGTGAGGTTTTTTGTGTGAGGAGTTTATACCCCCCCCCCCCCCCCCCGGCCTGTAATACTAGCTTGCGATATAAGGGGCCATGTCATTGATTCACATACGCACATTGCCTAGATGGCCTGTGTCCCGCGCCCAGCTAGGTATCGGGACCTGTGAATTCAATAAGCACCTGGTGCCTAGCCTACCAAGCCCGAACATAACTCTCCGCACGCAGGCATCATGGTCATAACACTACCCCCACAAACTCGTGTGCCCATGAAGATGATGTGATGGGCTAGCCCTATTGATTTATCAAGGTCCTTGTTGCCTTGAGAGAGTTGAATGCATAAAGGCTTTGACTTTTTCTAGAGAGTACAAAGCGGCCCACGCGACTCGATGCAAGGTTCACCGTGAGTTAGTACTGATGCATTGATCGTCCAATTAAGAGATTAGAAAGACAGCAGCTCTTTATTTTAACATCCGGTCCACCTATTACCAGCCACAGAAGATTTGATCATCCAGCGAAGGTGCTTGAGTTATCTGAAAGGTCAAAGGCTCAAGTGCGTAATTGACAAATACCCAGAAAGAAAACCCGATACCTTTCGATCCAAGTCTGATGTGGAGGCTATTGGAGGATGCCGTTGAGCTAACATAGACCCATTCTGCTATCCAAATACACTGATAGTTGCTCGTTTAAGCTATGTATATAAACCTCTCATGTGCATAACGTCGGGATACAAGTGAAATACCCAAGCAATAAGTATGTGTACTGTAGAGGCATATAGTCAGACATCAGTGCACGACACTATATATGATGTGGAAGGTCCGTGTATAAGTGATGCTCATTATTATTTTCTTTTTCTGAAGTGAGGATTCAACCGCTGGTGAG
>CAJDSM010055435.1:2782-13161 GCA_903981925.1 Ostrea lurida | reverse complement strand
GAAGAGCCTTTTTATCTTTCTCGTCATCAACATGTCCGAAAGCATTTCTCTCTATTTATTTTTCTGCTAACAGGCAATCTATATAATTCGTCATGAATATTGAAGTATATTGAGTGTTTTTGTAGGAGACAGAATTAGAATATCGGCCCGAGTGCGAGATAATATAGAATCCCATGTGCATGGTGAGATTTTCATTATTCGAGGAACTTCATATGTTTTATTACAGCGGAAAGCTTGGATCGATGTTTCATCACCTTCTCCAGAGTACCTATATACTCTGGTATTCATTCATATCAACAAGTTTATCCCAGATGTTGAACATCGCCCTGTGACATGTTAGCTTACATAGAGATGTAAACTTTATCGCGATTTAGAACACAAATAACTTTTGTGTGGCAGGATTTAAGCCTTATACCTGGTGGTTGGCGACTTTTAGGAGAATATGTATACCATGTTAGTGGCGGCCGCGTGGGTTGTGATTTGAGTTGTAAGTGCTCACAAATCCTCTAGTCAATTATTACATGTCCAAATGTGGCGTCATTTCATACAATTATAGTTTCATTCAACGTATATTTTCAATGCATATTCCTACTAATATTCTCAGTGCAATGTGTGATCTATGTGTTTAGTGAATCTCATTCTGTTATTAATTGCACATATAGTACAAATCACTCATTAGAAATGGTGAGGTCATTGCGTAAAATTATGAAGTTATATCAATGTTTATTTATACACTTTTCATGTTCTCCCGTTTAGATACGTCTCTGATCATAAATCACATCGTTCTCTTCTCGTATTGCTCTTCACTCAATCCAATAGTTTTTTTTCTCTGATATGTCTTTATTGTGCCACCCCGGCGTTGTAACTCAAAGCAAGTCTCGACGTGGGGTTAGAATATTTTGTTTGTCCAATGTCTGTCATTATATCTCTACCACTTGTTGCATTACTTCCTTTAGTAGGAGCTTTTTAACCCTCTCGAGCTTTTTACCGATCAGACTCTTATTCGCATTAATTATGGGTATACCATTCCTGGGATCTTATAGGATCATCTGAAACATGTCTGCACATGTTCTCACTCTATTACATGATCTACTAGATCCTGTTTCTGATAGTGCTACCTCTACTAAATTTTTATTAAACCGGCGCCCCTGAGTACGCCAGCTCGAGACCCTCGGCTATGCTTGTGGAACCCTACTGCTTCAGAAATAATAACATCATATACAGTTGCTCCAATAAATCCTCTCTGTTCTTTATAATTGCTGACTATGAGTATATTTGGTGTACTTAGGAGTCGCTAATATGAAATATTATTTACAATCTATATTATATTATGATTTCCACCTACTGTCTCTCTCATAGGCTCTAACTACAATGTGTCAAGTTAATTGAATAGTGTTACTCACAGAATAAATCACTTCATCTATTGTGACGCTAGTCCCAATGACGCCTCGCTACAAGTTCTCAACCTTCAACTCTTTCAATGATTACTTAACACTTCCTACTCGTTATATAAACTTGGTTTACGTGGTTCACACTATCTTCGAAGTGAAGTGGTATATCTTATCGATTCCAGGATTGAAATGACTCTATTTTAGTGTGTCGTTCTCGCATCTCGTCTGTTTGTTCGTTCTTGTCTTAGTTTCCTATGTGAAATTGCAGTTAGATGGTGGACTCTATACATATTATCAGACTATGTGTGTGTTCTCTTATATTTATCACAAACGTGCCCTTTTTCTCTGGGTAACTTCCACATAATTCTCTCTTATCACCTACCTGTACTGCGGATTTGTCAACTCTGATCACAAGTTGTGACACCAGTTACTCCCTCTCTTGTCTCAAAAACTATTTTACAATTGGCTACATGAATCTTATTGACTATGACGTGATAGCGATGATGAGAAGACTATATTTTCATATGTATTCCAGACATCATTGTGATGTGCTCAGATTCCTTTCTTATCATCAGCGCCCCTTTTATCATTTACTGGTACCGAACATCCAATATTTTCTCTTCCTTGTATTTCACTCTTGAAGTATGCACACCATCTCATTATATCTCAAAAACTTCTTTTATAGGACCTATTGGCCGCAATAACAGACATTTATGAATTGACGCTCAAGTTGATGGGACTTTTCGAAACAGTGATTAGCGCACATTGTGTATTATTCTCCTCTTCTACTCGGGTGCCCTTTAGTGGTCTCATTCTGGCTAAACCAAATAATTCTCCTCTGATCGACCTTTTGTATCTCGTTGACAAAGTTTATAGTGATTTATATATAATGAGAAAACTCTCGGTGAGTGAAGATAGGTTAGGCACTCAAGAATATACATTAGTTCTAACATCACACATTTACTGACAAGCATACAACTCGCAACCATAGCATGCGCTGATAAACTTCTGATATATAGCCTAATTTTTTCAATAATACGTGATTTGCTTATTCTCGAACTGTGAGTGACTGATATCTCTGGTTGAATTGTATTGAAGTTTAAGGTGTGGTTTCTAGCGTCTCTCCTACCTATATATCGAGAGTATTGTGGTCAACTCTCCTATTAATACTGGAACTATAGGTCACTCCTATTTCCCTAACGTTGGGCAATGGGTAGTGATTTTGACAGGGGCATTTCGTAATTTAGTTCCTCAAGGTATCCACAGGTCTCTTGTTTTCGCTCTCATTTATGAATAATACACGCGCGATGCAATCTTTAATCCAAAGTAGTGTGGGGCAGTCGTACTCTCGGGAATAGGGTTAGGAATAAGATATGTGAGCTGTCTAGATCCGAAGCTTTTGTTAGAGTCATGACTAGACTACAACTATATATTTTATATAACTTAGGTAATATCTTATATTGAGTGTGGTTAGCTCTGAGGGATAATCGCGGACGTGGTGTGCCGTTGTATGTTGCATGGCCAAATTCATTAACTTGGAACCTTTCACTCTTCACATGTCATCTTGTCTATACTTGGTGTCCAATTATTTATTGTTCTCGACATTTGTTCTTACGGACGATATCATTTTAACAACATACCAAATTTTCTGTGAATAGCATAGACAGTACTAAAACACCTCTCTTCCGTTAGAGACATACGATCGCGAGTAGTAAGACCATATGGAACAATTAAGTAGCTCTCCGAAATGGATTGAGGTACTGTTATGAACCGAACTTCTCGCACGTGCATAGAATCCTTGCACGTCAATGTCCTCTCCAGCTTCAGCCACTATTTAGTCGCGAGGGCAACTAATAATTATCTGTTCTTCCTATAGGGTACGAAAATTGGTTAATGCGCTGAAATTTAAGTATAACCCTCTCGAGTGAGCCCAATAATTTCATTCCAAAAAAGCCCCTTCATGAAGAGGCAGAGATAATGCACATCAATTGAGACGAACGTATTCAAACTATCCAACATCTCACAATCATTCATGACCGCTATATGCCATAGTCGGAGCGGATTCCTATGCTGGGGGTCAAGATAAGGTGTTCTATATGAGGTCCATAATCAGTCAGCATGTCTCTCCAGAGAAACCGGAACCAGTTGGTGCGTCCCATAATGACATACATACATAGATCAATAAATTATACATATTTCCAAACAATACTACTTAATTGTCACTCTCAAGATTGGTGTACAGAGAATGTGGCCTTAAGATATCTTGTGTTCTCAATAAACATAGTGATAATGAATGAGCAACACAAAGGACAGAACAAGTTCTAATATACCACTCATATCAGATTCAAAAGAATATAAGTATACTCCACACACAAAATGCCTGCGACTCGTCGCTTTTCACGCCTCTCACTGCGAAATTTTGATAAATCAATGATAATGGAGTGTCTTGACCACCATGTCTTTAGGCACTCATGTCATCAACCTCCGAGTACAAAATGTTGATTGATTTCAGTCTTTAATTGGAATAACGCTTGTACGGTGTTACATTTGCATGGACTCATCTTTGTGTGTTTAGATATACGCACGGAGATCAAATATTAACGGAAATTTCTGTTGCTATTTTTACTTGCAGCGTTGCTAGATTCACGCGTACACTGTTGTGTATCGTATATTGTTAAATGATTAAGAACAGATATTATCATTTGGTTTGGTCGCACAATTCTCTAGGAAGGAGGTTTATCTCAATTATCAGTGTCAGGGCCTCCTCAGTTGCATTCAATACCTTCTACTCATATAGATTGTGATATCTATTCGTATATCATTGTTTTGGTGCATCTCAGTCTGTTCAAGAAAGGTCTACAGACTTTTTTTTTATTTCTGTTTTGTTTTTGGTCGCTAATTTCTCTTGAGAGTAGTTCTCAATTTATAGGCATAGTAGTGCTATGCTATACTACTCTGTTTCCGCAGTATGTGCTATCGTGTGAGGTACTCATTCAATACACTTGGTGCAGAAGTCCAGAGTTATGGTTTTACTCAATATAATCTCCTACCCTACTTCATGAATTCGTAGCGCTATCATAGAGTTCATGTACTCATCTCAATATATTACACACAATCTATTTCGAATACTCCAGAAGTTTATTGCTCTGATTCATAAGATACAACAAAATACAGCCAGTGCGATTTTGTCTCTCAATCGATTAATAATAGCAATTCGATAAGATAGCACTCTTCAGAGATGACTCGTAGATGTGTCTTCTGTTATAGCAATACAATAGTCGCTCATTGTCGCCTCGTTTGCATATTTTCCTCTCTCTATTTACCCAATCATGTTTTGTGTTTAGCTACTGTGTTATTTATTGCCTTACCTATGCTGTGATATCATTTTCATTATCTTTATTTATAACTAATACAGGCGAATTTTGTATTATCCAATCAAAATTGCAACAACAGTGCACGCACGTGCAAATTTTCGAAGTGTGTTTAATTTACTGACAATCAAGATTGACGAGAGTATTGTCTTTAAATTTTATAATAATCACTACCCATATCGTTCGTGGAATAATATCAAATTTATTTACTGGAAGAATAAAATAAGTTATGATTTTAGACTGATTTCCGATGAGTTTTAGAAGATAGCAACCAATAAACACTTGGCATATGCCACGTGTGCATGCTCACGTTGTGCTATTGTCAATATTATATACTCAAGAAAACTAATATCGTTACGGATTATCGTTCCGAACACCTTCAGTCTATAGATTGATGACATATTGGCATCCTAAAAAGGTTTCATATCGATTTCCCATGTACAGTTCTGAGATACAGCTTTACGTGAGACAAAAAAGTACCGGAGAATTAGTAAAATACAGAAAACTAAGAATACCTAGATCTGATCCTTGCGATTGGCATGACGAGTGTATAAGGTCTTCCGTGTATCGAATATATATGGGATATGAGCAATTAAACTCTCTTTGGCATTGGATTACTTCGGACTTGGTCATTTATGATGACTGCTAGTATTGAATAAAATTAAGCTCGATTGCTATTTTTGTATAGTCTCGAAATTGAACCGAGTAACACACAATAGTCAAACCACATTACATGCGGCGACTTAAATTAATAATCGAATGAGTTATAATAATTTTTTTTTTCTAGTTTTTTCATTGAGTAATCTATTTACTGGTGCCTCTGAAAATGTATAGCTCTTCTTTTACAGGGATGAGGTGCACTACAGCGGCGAATCTCATAAAAATACTAAAAACAGAGGGCGAATAAACCAGATAAAAAGAGATCTAATGATTTTGAATCTGGCATATTGTTCAGAGTCACATTTCAAAGCAATTCAATCGTGATACATATCTTACCAGTTGTATAACAAGAAATGCTATATCTTTTTTACAAGGGACCAGAAAGCATTAAAGTTAAGACTTTTTGGCCTCGTGAAAATCCTTCTTATTATACAGAGATCAATTCTAAATTTATTTATTCGCAGATGTAATAAAGTCAGCTTTAGATTTGTAGGCAAACTGAAGGGCTGTCCCTGCATAGACACTTACAGAACAACTTTTGCTTCTTATATTTTAATGATATTCAGCAATTACCATCACAAGTAATATTTTTTTTACAGATAACTACATTAATTCTCACGTATCTATCTATACAATCTCAAAAATATCGTTTCGGTTGACCCCCTTTCGGCCCCTTATTACGAAGGAATGGCACCTAAATAGCTTTACAATATTGTCAGAATACTCTCGACAACCTATATATCATTTTTGTACAAATATTTCATTTGTCTACAATACTTTAACAAAATATTTTCTTTATGTTGTATTCATACATAATCATTCTGTATAGGAAATATTTAGGGGTTACATAATCGACCCTAGTGAAAAATTTAATCCTTAAAATGTGGAACGATTTGTCATGACTAAAACAAATCTTAGGAGACATGGACATATTGCTCGAGGGTCACATTCGTAACGCCAATATCTATGTTAAAACCCTACTACAGCATTTCACAAATGTTTTTCTCGTTATCACCCGATGAATAGATAATGCTCATCGAAAAGTTCATTACTTTTGGGCCACTGTGATAGAATCCGACTATAATTCAGCAGGTATAATCTCAATTGGTGTGTACATCTTCGGATATGATTTCAACTAGATCTTCTCAAGCAGCAACACCTCTTGCTTATTCAATAATGCTAACATACTCAGTTTCGCTTGTTATGAGTCTTTTGGATATCTGTCCGTATTATGTTAGTGAGAAACTCCAATTTCTTCGACGTGCGGTCATATCAGCCACCTAAATTTTGAAGGGCTCGGCCTCCTAAAACACTCGTGTGGATATATACTCTGTAATCGAAGTTAGGCTTATTAATGATCAAATAAAGTCCGCTAGACCTTTTACTTTATACAATGTTTATAACAAATACTTTTAGTTTTCTTAATATATTTCGATGTTTGAATCTTTAGGGGTTCATCCCCTGAACTCCCTTAAAAGGGCAGCGATTAAGACAAAATTGAAGATGGGCATATTGCTTAGAGTCACATTGTCCACATGCCAAATTTTCATGTTGGTATATCATAATGGTGGTTTCACAAGAAATGTTTTTCATGTGTGTGAAGAGATAGAAGTATCAAAGTTTCAGACTTTTGGCCCCTTGAAATCCCTATTACGCAATCAATTTTCAATTCGTTTGATATCAACTGATCAAAACGTTAAAACAAGAAACTTTGCTTCAATAATGCTTAACAAGTTCTTTTTTAGTTTTTGAGATATTTAGAAAATGATTTTGGACTCCTCTCATTGCCCCTAATTTTGAAAGGGTTGGCCCCTAAAACTTATATTGCGAATAGGCCTTGTAATTATCTAGAACTTTTATTATTACAATTGTTAACAAAATATTTTTAGTTTTCATTTAATGGTTATTCGATGTTTGAATCTAGGGGGTCATCCCCTGAACTCCTTAAAAGGCGATGTAAGGACTAAAATTTGAAGATGGCATATTTGTTTAGAGTCACATTGTCAAGCAATTCATGTATTATAATGTTTTTCACATAAAATGTTTTTCATTTAAGAATAGAAAGTATCAAAGTTTTCAGACTTTTTGGCCCTTGAATCCCTTATTACGTAATCAATTTTCATTTCGTTTGATATCAGCATGATTCAAAACGTTAAAGCAAGGCAACTTGCTTCAATAATGCTCAACAAATTTTCTTTTAGTTTCTTCAGATATTTAGAAAGTCAGTAAAGGGCTTCCTCTCTCCCCTATCGGCCCCTTTAATTGAAATGGCTGGCCCCTAAAACTTCATATTGGGTCGAAATATGTACTTTGTCATTATCTACAACTTTTGTTACTATATGTTAATTTCATATATTCTGTATTAAAAAATACTTGACAAAAATAAGACCAAAAATTTCCCAGAGTAAAAAAAATTTGACGTTTTTTCGGCGTCATAGCGAGCTATGACGTTTTTTGGCGTGAACGAAATTTGAGGGCGTTCCGCACATCTATGCGTATATCGTCTACAACTCCCTTGAAAAATTTTGAAGTTTGTAGCTTTTCATAGTTTTCCGAGAACACTCCCGGACAAAGTGAGCCCCCCGAAAATTTCACAAAACGTCAATATTTGACGTAATATTTGACGTAACAAAAACTCGAAAAAAAGTGTATCGGCTTTTCGTCAATATCTATCAATTACACACATAGAATTTGACGCAAAATCGTGGCAACGCATATTCGAGGATCAATCTCGCCGAGTAGAAACAAAATCTTGTTTAAGAAAAAAAATGCACAAAATATAGAGTGAGACGGATAAAACTTGAAATAACAATAGGTCTTCCGTTTGTGGTTTACCGGCAGCCAGCGCCTTAATGTAACTCCATTCATTTCGATCTCGCTCTGCGAGCAAGCGAGATAGGTCTTCCGTTCCAATTTAAGGATGAGATTTGATCTTTCGCATTGGAGTTATTCTCTCGGTCAATGATTACAAAGTAGATATGAATAAATTTAGCAATTTGCATTTTTTTTTTTCGAAATTGGAACAAGAAACATGCAACAGGAAGAGAAATTAAACAATTATAATACAATGTATAACAAATGTTTTTAGTTTTTTCATGATGATATCACTCGATGTTGATGGTTTAGGGGTCATCTCCTGAGTTTCCTTTAAAGGGCGACCTGTATAGACAAAAGATTTTGAAGATGGTATCATTGTGAGAGGTCACATTTCAGCATTCTCGGTGTTATATAACGTCGAAGCGCTCGCAAAATGTTTTTCCTTTAAGAACTCGATAGTCTAAAGCTTGTAATTAATGCATAAGTAATGTATGCAAATTTTGTTATGTATATGGTATATCACTTTATTTAGGATTGACATACCACATTTACTGAATTCAGACTTCTCATATGTCAAGTTCGTGTAAACTAGTTTAATCAATATTATATACTATTGATGCAAAACATATTGAATCGTTATGCACTTTTCTCTGTAACTCTATATCACTGTTCCTTCATTTCGATCTTACCAAACATTAACTGATTCTCTAGGCGGCAGCGTTATTTACTTTAGAGCGGGAGTATCCTCAGTGAGCAGTAGCTCACATATTCCTTGTTTTAAGTGCAATATTATGCAAGCAACGATGAGAAATAATCCACTCAAGAAACATTGCCACTCCAGCAAGCATAACAAACACGCATACAAATTGTTTTGGTTATTTTGACGTAACAATTATTGCAAACAAAAATCATAACCCGCCTACGCGAGATATGATTATTTATGTAATGCTAGGTATCGTCATCGCCCGATGAAACAACAAAACATAGAATGTTATTGTTTGAATAAATGCAATAAAAAGAAGCAAGCTAGCACTAAAATTAAAGTAAAAACAACATACAATACAACAGATTTCACATTGGGTATTGTCACGTTATTTATATAGATGTTAGTCTCAATGAACGTCTAGTGTTAGGTCTCTTTGAATATTGATGATGGACAGCATACGATGTCTCCAATTCCTCTAGTGTAATATATCGGACAATGTTATTGAACTATGTTGTAAATTTCTCAATGTGATATAAAATGCAACCAACAGTCGCTAAAGCATTGAACTTCTTCCATTATTGGGATACTGTTAGCACTTCGTACAGAATGCATGTGATTTGTCAAAAAGAATGGTTATGTTACATGGTAAAGTGTGACATTGTCAACATATCTAGATATGATACAGTAATTATCTTGACATGACGTGTCCAGCCAACTTTGATGCTGATAGGAGATTCCTCGTTAACAATTTTTTTTTATTTCTTATCCCTACAGAATACATGCTATTTTGGTTGAAGTCGGTGCATACCTACTGTGACAATGACGCCCCAGTGATCATCGTTGGAACACATCTAGATCAAACAAGAGGACAGGTATATTGCCATTTCCTTTAAAGAAATAGGAAACTATAATGCATTGGTTGAATACATTACTGTATATAAATGCATGAAAAATAACATAGTTGTTCAGAATGTACACACAGGAAATGTTTATATTTGTGATTTCCTGGCCTATTTGGCTTTAAAATTGAATAAAGCAGTTTTAAATTTGTAAAAATAGACAGTTTTTATATTCACCGCACAGCTTTCATACAAAAACCCATTTTAGTTAAGGATATCCATGTTCATAAGCGTATGGTAAGATTAAGATGTAAGAATTCAGTATTAGTATTCCCTGAGGTAGTAGATCGGACTGCTTTTTAAATGTGTCAGCAGAGGATGCTTACTCCTTCATGGCATCTGATCCTGCCTTCGCTTTTGTCAGAGGTCCGTGTTGCCCTACACTGTATTTTGTATATATTTTATTTTGGGCTATGATTACGTTCAACACATTGTTTACTTCGCCATTTTTAAAAGTTTTAATTATGTCTGTTCTAGAAACACTGAAAGAAGAATCTCTAATAATCCTTCGCACTTGAGATTTGGGACGTGTATT
>CAJDSM010055434.1:0-14751 GCA_903981925.1 Ostrea lurida | reverse complement strand
ATCGCCAAAAACTGGAAATTGAAGAGAAAATTTAATCTGTGTAATCTACAATAAAAACAAGCCTCATGTTTTAAATTTCAACCTTTAAATGATAAACACAATAAAGATCGACTGATTTTTCTCGATGGGAAGAAGGGGATTTGGGGGTTAAGTTATGTTTTTTTCATATCAAAATCGCCAAAAAAACTGGAGATTGAAGAGAAAATATAATTCATGTATTCTACCAGTCTCATATTTTAAATTTCAACATTTTAAATTGATTAATTGTTCTTAAACCAGTATAATTTCGTTCCTGGGACGTAATTGGGGGGGGGGGTTCTTTTATTTAATAAAGTGTTAGAATTTGAAATTTTAAGAAAAAACTCCACGATTTTTGTAATACTGTACATCTAAGACCACCCCCACCCCCAACAACAAAAATAAATCGAGGTTATGATATAAGTACCGCGTACGTGTGTTTGTGTGTGTGTGTGTGAAAATAACATCTGAGGTCGAAAAAACTTTCTTTTTCTAAAAAAAAAAAAATAGCTCACACCCGGAATTAAGGAAAACACTGCTTTACAAAAGAAATGGACCGGTCATTATAGCTCTGTGGTAGAACGTTCACCCCGTTACCGGGAGATCGTGAGTTCGAGTCCCGCTTCTGCTACATGTATGACCGCGTCAAACCTAAGACGTACATGTAAACATATGTACTTGGCATTTAGAAGTGAGAATCATGGTCGCGACCTTAAAAACGTAGGTCCGGTGTCACGGCATTGTTGGTACGTTAAAAATTTCTCAATGAGCACTACGACCCTGAGCGTTAAGCATAGTACTTCACCTACAACTGATGAAGTCCCATTAGGAATGAAAAAAATCTCGCTGAGACAAGAAGCAAACACATATGGCAGTGATTAAATCCGTCATATTACTTGTTATGGCCTTAATGTGCATCATTTTCCTTGCCAGACAACGTTTTCATGTGTTCAATCCAGTCTGGTAATTACTCAATTAATTGTATACATCCATAATTAATTGTTTTTGAAAGTTTATTAGATTGACAAGTCAAGACCGTGTCATATTTGTATTACCGGAAATCTTTCTATACATCCCGGTGAGGGCGCTACTGAGCGGGGAAACATATTTTCCCGCCAACAGAGAGTCGGCGATCCTTTGCTTTACGTCTATGCATCAATTAACAATCATAATTTATAATTATGTCCATTTGATATATCCTGACGAGCTCGAAATAAAGGACACCACAAATCTGCAGATCTGCTTCATATTTGGATATTTTACTTAATATTGACTCTAATGGCAGACTGACCAACTACATTATATGATAAGCGTGATGACTTTGACATTTGGCAATCGTCAGCTTTACTTTTTTATGTAGAATGTACCACTATATCACCTGCTAATGGTGTGTATGTGTCTCCAGTAGAGCATGCCATGCGTTATGAGGGACTTATTAAAGCGAGGCCAAACTTACTAGCAAAAACGTTGATGTTGCAGGGTTATAACGAATCTCGTTTAAATTCATCATTTCCGCAAATTCTACGGTCCGCTATAATGACTTTGTTTGCGATTACAAATTATCACTAATCATAATTATGTTGACTGATTTGTTTCATACCTTTTGTTAGACTGTCATTTTCGTATTAGATTTGACGACGGGTAACCCCGTTTACTTTGTTTCGACTACGGGCACACGGCGGGTGTGACCGGTCAGCAGAGGAATGCTTATTCCTCCATGGTACCTGTCTACTTTCGCTTTTGTCGGAGGTCCGTATTGCCCTGCAATCGATTTGTATGTGTTTTTTGGGACTATGGTTGCTTTTAACACGAGACACATTGTTTACTTCGCCATTCTATATTTTAAAACATGCAGCTTTTAAATATCAATGTACAAATATTGGTATATATGATATGCTAGTATTTATGATTTTCCTCTTGGTACAAGGCCGTAACCGGGGGGGGGGGGGGGGGCTGAGTGCATAATGCACCCCATTTTAATATGAAAATGCTAAAAATTTCTCCAGACCCAATGAAAATGCTAAAATCGTTTAGCTTCCAGGAACTTCGCTCCCTTGAGCCCCTACCAAATCTGACTTTGGACTAACTGGGGGCCTAAAACGGTTCCCCAGACCCTTTGCTTTAGTCTTATGCACCCCCTAATGGGATTTTCTGGTTAGGGCCAGTGATACCTCTCAATTATAATTTTGGGGAAAGTGTAGCTGTGGAAAGGAAGACTAGTGTAATTGTGCATGGAAGGATTTTTATCCATTGTGATATAAAAACTCTCTGTGATACAATTCATGGATCTTTTCACCCATCTTATTTAGGCGAGAAGGTCGTCACTTCACATATTGTATGACAGTGGTCTCTAAAAGAAGTAAGAAATACTCTTCAATTCCTATCAAAATAGCTCAAGGTGAAGGTCACTGTCTTCTAAACGACATTTGGTCTCTAGGTGATGCTTTAAGTACTTGTTGTGCTTCAATTCAAGATTTCTTTTGGGTAACGATGCTTATTATCTGTTTTTATTTCAGATGTTGATCATGTCACCTGGAGAAGGACATGTAGAATGCCCAAGAAATAAAACAAGTTGGGATGAGAAAGCACCAAGTGTATGCAATGATAGTATGACAGCAAGGGGTTGGGTTTATCATTGTCTGCCAACAAAGGATTTGAATGCTAATGTGGAAAAGTGTCTTGCTGTTAGAATAATTCAAAAAGGTTTGCCCATCATTGTTGACAATAACAAAAAGCTTTGTCTTCCTTCAGTACTTGTTACATGAACAATGTAAAACACTTCAAAAGTTGTTTTGTTTAAAATAGAAAAAAAAATCATCAAAGAATTAAAATAGAATAAAAAGATCCTTCCCCCCACCCCCTCCAAAGACATCCTCCCTGTGATCACCATCATTTTAAAACTGAATGTAGGTAAAGGAAGAAATTTCAGAGGATACTTTATAAATAATACCTCAAAGTATCAAGAATATCGTATTCCATGCCTTTAAAGTTTCAATAATTACACTGCATTATAATTGGAAGTACTTGCTTGTCATATCTAAATTTTGGCTTTTAGAATTAAACTTAGCATAAAAATAAGACAGAATTCTTAGTAACCAGATACTGTTCCTTAGTTTTATATTTTATTATTAAATAAAAAATCGTCAAAGACAGAAATTTCCGGGTTACTGTAAATATTTTGATTTCCATTTTATTGAATGAAGTACATGAATAAGATGTCACCAAACTTTCTATTGTCCTTATAGGATGCTTATAATTAAAGGAGTTTTAATCACCGAATTTAAAAATTTCGTTATTTTTTTTTATATATCAAAGAAAATATGCTTTTAAAATCATTCATCAAGTTTTTTGTGTCAAAAAGCTGTTATTTTCTAAAAGATATAGCTTTTTCAAGTTTGAAATACCGAAATATCGCATAATTTTATCGCGATTTACGCGCCATTAACTGTGACATCATAGTGTCAAAGATCAACTTGTTTGTTTAGAAAACCGATCAATTAATCACGTCCTAAAAGAGCCGTTATAACAGATTAGCGATATTAGGACTAAAACGATAATGGTGTATTGTGCGGGCATTTGGTGTACATGACGTGCTGGGAAGAGGTTATTTTTTTTTTATACATTCACCCAAAGGACTCGGTCAAGGAGGAGAGAATGGACCCATTTTTGCAACGGGAGGCCTTCGTCCCTACCCGTTTGTGACAGTCAATAGGCTAATAAGTTGAGGTTGGGAAAAAAAAATGTACATGTATTACATTTCATGTCAATTTGATTCTTTCACAGTTCTTAAGGCACTGAATGATTATTTAATCATTATCTTTTTTTCTTCTTTCTTTTATTTTTTCGTATTGGTTTTAAAAAATGCAGGGTTGGTCTTTGTTTCATGGCCATATTTTATTTTTTTTTCACACCTACATGTATCTATTGCATTTTTTGGTCTGAAAAGGGTTCGTTTTTCCCAGTGAAAATCGGTAATTGAAGTAGTGTTTCACTCGTCGACATTATCGCTTTGCCTTTTCTCCTCTTTAGTAAGTTAACAAGTGAAAATCATATCTCAAGAAGAATACTACGAGAAACCTTAGTGCTGTAGGAGATGTGATACCTTACAATATTTGTGAATAATTAAATTACATATATGTATCTTGGAACAGGCCGTCTTTTTTTTTTTTTTTTTTTTTTTTGAAATCGGAATTCATAACCACGTTTATATATAGTCATATGCAGTAACGGCCGGTTGCAACTGGCTAAAATCACAAAGTGCAATAGCACGTTTTATTTGGTTTACGAAATCAGACGTTTGTATATAGACTGCGCTTGATGCACTTGAAGCTGTCAATATCCCTCAAGGCAAATGCTTTTTTTTTTCATACATCATATTTTTTTATTTTTTTTTTTTTTTATGAAATACAAAAAACCTATAATTTTGACTGCATGGTTCATTTTCAAATTCACCCAAATAATTTCATAATCTCTTTTTATATGTTATACTATTACACTGAAAGCTATGAAACAAATCGTCCGAATGTTGAAATATAATGTTTAGATTCTTACTCATGCTGAAAATCATTCAACATAAAAATTTTATTCTGACTATAAATATTTCACAGCTAAACTTTGGTACATTCCATTATGCATTTCCCTTGAGATACTAGATTTTGATTCCAGGTCACTTTGCAGTAACGACTGATTGTTACCCATCATCTACTTCATAGCAACAATGTAGATTTAATTCAAATTTAACGCCATTGTTTTACCAGACAGAGCTCTTAAAATAATACGACATTCCAAACCATACTCCTTTTGACAATTAACGATTTGTTTATATGACCTTAATCGTTACATTGTAGTGGCGCGTTATACGGTGAAAGTTCGTATCGCTGTATATTGCGAATATTTTTTCCAAATGCATAGGATATGTATTTGCAATATTTTAAAATAAATTTTCTCTCTTATTTCATTGATTTTAAAGATTGTTTCCATGCAGAATGAATTGTAAATTAACACGATCCTTTCTTGGACTATTCCAGACAAATATAGACCCTGTTGCTAAAACTCCATAGCTCTATTGGAAGTAGAAAAACTATGTCTTAGTGTTCTTAAACATCCACACATATGAAGTCGTATATTTGATGCGAGAAATCTCGAGTCTTAAGTTAATTTTATCTTCGGCGATATACCGTTATTGAAAAAACGTATCGCAATGCGATATTTTTAGCTCACCGAGCCGAAGGCTCAAGTAGCTTTTCTGATCAAAAATTTGTCCGTTGTCTGTCGTCGTTGTCGTCGTCGTCGTTGTTGTCGTTGTCCGTAAACTTTTCAACATTTTCAACTTCTTCTCAAGAAACCACTGGGCCAAATTCAACCAAACTTGGTACACATATCCTTGGTGTGAAGGGGCTCAATTTTGTTCAAATAAGGACCAGGCCCTCCACCAAAAGGGGAGATAATCATGAAAACGCAAAAATGGTGGTGTCATTTTAAAAATCTTCTTCTCAAGAACCCACTGCCAGGAAAGCTGAATTTATATGGAAGCTTCCTGATATAGCGGAGAGTTCAAGTTTGTATTCAAAATCATGACCCCGGGGGTACGATGGGCCCACAATAGGGGATCAAAAGTTTTGACATATGATTATAGAGGAAAAATCTTTAAAAATCTTCTTCTCAAGAACACTGGCCAGGAAAGCTGAAATTTATATGAAGCTTTCCTGATGTAGAGGAGATAAAGTTTGTTCAAATCATGACCCCCGGGGTACATGGGGCCACAATTAGGGGATCAAAATTTTACATGCAGAATATATAGAGAAAATTTGTTCCAGAACCATTGAGCCAATTTCAAATCAATCTTGGCACAAATCACGGCCTTGGGTGACGGAAGATTCAAAATTTATCCACCCCCCCCCCCCCCCCCGTCCCCTCAAATGAATGTCTCATGCCACCAATCAAACAGGAAAAATAAGAAAGGCAAAATAAAGGTGTTATGGTTAATCAAGTCTTCTCCAAGTTCCATGGGCCAGAAATGTGGAAAATATACATAAAAAGCTTCTCATTATGAGAAATATACCTGAACGGGTACCGGTAGTATGGGTGGTGAATATCCCACTATAAGTAGTGGTACATAATTGTCTATCTATACATAGTGAGATTACGTTATATTTCAGCTGGGCTTTCAAATTACATCTGGCCGATTAAAAGAGGCAAGTCATGGTGGTTATAAAATGAAACAATAATCCATTTTAAGAAGTTGATAATTTTTACCCTTACGTTTGATAATACAAACACACTAAAAAGAAGTTTACAGTTTTAGTCCAACCGACGAAATCGAAGGAAACATTTAAAGTTTTGCAGTCCATCCGTCGTGTCTGTTCATCTAATTCGTTGAAGATAGATTTTCGCCATTTTTATCTCACCTCAACCGAAGGTTCAAGCTGAGCTTTCTTTAAATCGCCTGTTGTCCGTCTATCCATATGTCTGTTAACTTTTCACATTTTTTACCTTCTTTCTCAGAACCACTTTGGCCAAATCAACCAAACTTAATACAATTCATCCTTTGGGTGACAGGGTGTTCAAGTTTGTTCAAATGAAGGACCATGCCCTTCAAAGGGAAAGGTAATCACGAAAATTCAAAAATAGGTGGTGACATTTAAAAAACTTTCTCAAGTAACCACTGGGCCAGAAAAGCTGAAATTTATAGTCTATTGAAAGCTTCCTGATATAGTGTGAAATTCAAGTTTGTTGAAATCTGACTCCAGGGTACAATGGAGACACAATAGGGCATCAAAGTTTACAATACAAATACGGTTATAAGGGAAAATCTTTAAAAATATTTTTCTCAATAAACCTGCTAGAAAAAGCTAGAATTTTATATGAAATCTTCTGATGTAATGAGATTCACGTTTGTTTCAAATATGACTTCCGGGGATAGGATAGGGCACAATAGGGGATCAAAGTTTTAATACAAGATATTAAAAGGGAAAAATCTATAAAAAAAAAAATCCTCCTTCTCAAGAACACTTGAGAGTGGGTATCATCTGAAAGCTTCCTGATATGGAGCAGATTCCAGTTTGTTTGAGATCATGGGAGTAGGGTGGGGCCATAAACAGGGGGGGGAAGAGCAAAGTTTGATATTAGATTTAACAACATTGTCTTTGTTTGTAAAAGTCACTATTATACCTTGTCTTTTAAATAACAGGGTTTAACTTCAGTATCTGGGAATGCTACTTATACTCCAGAGATACTGCTTCCACTACATATTTCCAAGAAGTGGTGTCAATCAGATGTGGATCTCAAAAAACTCTAAAGACTTTTAGAAAACTCAAGTCACGAGATTTTTCTAGAATTGACTGCATCAAACTGCAGTGATTTCTCCACACTTTATACAACAATTCTTCACCGATTAAATATAATTCTAGGCTTTTTCACGATAATTGATAATTGCTTTTTGAAAAAAACCACCCGAAAATTACAAGTTCTGGTCATTGGGAAACAAATAACTATTTGTCAAAAACCACTCTGATTTGTTCACACTAAAAACCACTCTGATTTGTTGCACACAAGTAACTCTGAATAGATATTAAAGAGCTATGCTTGGTTTCTTATAGATAATATTTTATGTAGTCTTTGAAGATCCATGCTTCCAACATCTGTTGGTATTGCCTAATGACACTAATTTGTTACCCCCGCTTAACTTGGAGACTTATTTTTATATCCTGGCGAAGCAGAATTGTTTCATAAAACTGTCCGTATTAATAATAAAAAAACTTGCCGTGTCCTTCAACCTTAACTTATATGTATATAACGATGTCTTATCAATTAACAATGGATAATTTTCACAATTTATGTCATTTGATATATACCTGACAAATCTCGAAATAAAGGACATTCCACAATCTGATCAGATGTCTTCATATTTGGTATTTTTACTTAATATTGACTCTAATTGCAGAGGACAACTACATTATATGATAAACGTGGATGGACTTTTGACTTTTTATGTAGTAATGTAACCACTATTCACCTGCTTAATGGTGTGTATGTATTTTTGTTTTTTTTTTATTGTTTTTTTTTATTGGTATGTCTCTGCAGTTGATCGCAATTAGGGTTTATAACGAATCTCGTTAAAGTCATCAATTTCGAAATTCTACGGTCGCTATAATGACCTTGCTTGCTGATTACAAATCATAACTAAGTCATATGTTGCTGATTTGTTTTCATACCCTTGGTGTAGACTGTCATTTTCATACTAGATTTGAACGACGGGTAACCCCGTTACTTTGTTTCGACTACAGGCTCGCGGGTGTTGACCGGTCAGCCAAGAGGATGCTTACTCCTCCATGGCACCTGATCCTGCTTTGCTGCTTTTGAGGGGTTGTTGCCCACACTCGATTTTGTATGTTTTTTGGGACTTATGATTACTTTGAATACTTTGTTACTATCGCCATTGTTATATGGGAAATATCTTTTAAAAAATCCCTTCAACTATCTTTCAAAAATTCTTCTTCTCAAGAACTGCAATGTGCAAGTTTTGCCAAATAAACATGGAAAGCATCATGTATAGTGATGTTCAAATAGTGACTCCCGGGGTCAGGATTGGGCCACACATAGGGGGCCAAAATTTAAATAATGTTATTTAGGGAAATGTGTAAACATAATTCTTCTTCAAGAAATAATAATTGCAACAGTTTGCCGAATCAACATGGATAGTATTATGTATATTGTAGATTCAATCTTGTTTCAAATGATAGCCACCCGGGGGTCCGAAGTTGTAATGGTCCCTTGCATCCCCTTGAGTGTCGATAAGAGACGACTGAATAGGGCGGTCCTTCTGGATGAGACCGGAAACCCGAGATCTGTGTCACAGCAAGTTGTTGGCACCCCCCCCTTGCTCAAAAGGCATGAGCGCCTAGCACAGCATAAATTTTGCAGTCCATCACGGCAATGGTGACGTTCTCCATATGAGTGAATATTCTACGAGTAGGACGTTAGAACAATAAATAAATCAATCAAAATAATAGCCCCGGGGGTCAAGATTGGGTCACAATAGGCAGACCAAAGTTTAAACAAAGTTTATACAGAAAAATATATTAAAAAATTGCTCAGAACAGTCCAGTGTCATTGACACATATTCGGAGGTCCCTTGGGGCCCATGAACTACCCCACCCCCCCCTCCTGTTTTAAAAAATGGTCTCATATTTATTAAAAAAACTATGATATCCCACCCTCTAAACCATATATTTCCTCGTTCCTCTGTGTTAAGACAAGTTCATTGACACATGTGTGGGTGGGAGGGCCCCTGGAGCCATGACTGCCTCTGCCTTTTTAAAAATTGTTTTAAATCCCTTGTTAAACTATTGAGATCCCCACTCGCAACCCATATATTTTCATTGATCCTTGTATTGACACAAGTTCAATTGACACATGTGTGGGCGGGCCCCTTGTGTCATGACTGCTTCCACCCCCCTCTTAATAAATCTTTAAAGAGGATTACAAGCTGCAATTTACACATCACAATAAATAATGCTTGCATATTTTTGTAAGTCACCTGAATAGTATTACTTTTTTCGGAAAATTACACAATCATATAGATCGCGTTTAAAAGAATCAACTAACATTTTTTTATATTTTATGGAGTCCACAAGAAATGCCCATTTTGAAAATAGCGCCGCCCTTTTTTGTACACGTGACAACGCGATTCTCATTTAAAGAAGTAAACAATATCACCAAGGCATCCGAGCGTAGTTTATTTATATGCCCACAAACAAATTTTAGAATGAGTATATGCAATCTTATTTTACTGAAAATTACACGTATTAAATGTCATTCCTATCGCCCAGTCATATTAGTAACGATAGATAAGCGGCCAATCTTGGTATTTTCAATTGTAAATCAACTCGCACGCTACCTATTCATTGGGTAAATTTCTTGCCCCATGCGCAGAGAGGTTGTATGGATTTCCCTTCATACATATTCCCGAGAAAAACGCCGAGCCGCAATTATATTTCTACGCTCATTTTATTACGCAATTAGATGGTTTCATTTTTATAAAATGCTGACAAAAGTTTAATTTTATTTGGTTTGAGGCACAGGTAAACTATAGATCATTTTTCTACATCCGCAAAAAAATAAATATTATGGCAGCCTGTATAACTTTAATTTGAATATCCCCACTCCTCCAACTCCATACGTGTTTCTTGTCTGTTTTATTACGTCGAACCAATTTAGGAGAAGATGATGAAAGAGCCCCAGGGCTATGCATATTGTTTTTGTCCTGTTGTCATTCTGTCCTTCTGCCTGAAACTTTAACCTTGGCTTGCATTCCTTATGACAAGACCTTTCGCGTTGGTACCAAATATTTTGACCCCTTGACCTTGAAATTTGACCCACTTTTCTAAAATGTTAGAGGGACAGGACACGTTTTGAATTTGCATTTTTATGCCCCCGCCATAAAATGGCCAGGGGCATACAGTGTTACCCTGTTTTCGTTCATTCCGTCATCATTTGGTTTCCGTTCATTATCTCTGCAACGGTTGCACACATTCAACTCAATTTGGTATATGGATATGTCACGGGAATATGCAGGTCAAGTTCGAATTTGGTCAGGTCCATGATTTTTTGACAGAGTTTAGCCCTCTTGAACTTAGGAAAAAAATCAGAAATTTTTCGTTTCCGTTCATTATCTTTGCAACGGTTGCACATATTCAGCTCAAATTTAGTAATATGGATACGTCACGGGAATATGCAGGTCAAGTTCGAAGTTGGTCATGGTCCGATGATTTTGACAGAGTTAGCCCTCTTGAACTTAGAAAAAAATCAGAAATTTTTCGTTTTCGTTCATTATCTCTGCAACGGTTGCACACATTCGAATCAAATTTGGTAATATAATACGCCACAGTTCATGCATCACCCTTACGAATTTTCCTTCATTAGACTTCACTGTAGGCGGGGGCATTCGTGTCGCACCGACACATCTAAGTTAATGTTTGAATTGCTTAATTTTGTTATTTCTAATGGTCAGCAAAAAATTTGAACGACATTTTGTTGAGTTACATTTGAGAGACAGCACTTCCAATTCCTTGCTATGTAAAAAGGGCTCATGCCATGTTTTTGTTTATAAATGTTGAATATGCAAGTAAACGTTCCGTTTACAAAAATTTCCCAATAAAAAAATTCATTCTGAACACAAATATAACAGTTTCTAGCATTTCTTACCTCATTTTGTTTTGAAACATGGTCTTTTCGGTGAAGCAATCTTTAAATATGCAAAACAAAAACATGACACGAGCTTTGTATACATAACAAATATTGTGAGTGCTGTATCTTACTTTTAACTCAACAACTGACATCCAAAGTTTGCTGAACATTCGATAGTTAAGGACACTCTATACACTAATAAAATTTTTAAGACACTAGAAAATTACATCACATTAAGGTATTAATATATAGTTTATTTAGGTAGTTAGGGCCCTGCATGCAATGCGTCGTTTTAAATTGTGGTACGTTTTTACTAGGTTTTCCTACGTTTGCTTACGTTTTACTACGTAACGCTAGGGATTATCCGGTTTTCTATGAGCTATCACGTTGCCTTTTTACAAGGTTTGATACGTTTTATCACGTATTTGTGCGTTTCATCACGTATAGACCACGCTTAATCCCGACTACGTTTACTCCGTATAGTTAGGTTTTAGTGTTTGAGCCAAGGTCTACTACGTTTCCCACGAATTAATTACGTTATCCTACGTATTTACGTTTAAACCGTGGATGGTTTCTTTAGCATCAGCTACGTTTTTATTAGCATTTCTACGTATTGTGTACGTTTCTGTACGTTTCTTCTACGTTTCATTTTTTTGCCCACGTTTGTATTGTTGCTCACCAATATATACGGGGTCGATGAAGGATTGATATACGTATAGTCACGTATATAGCCTTTTCATTTACGCATCGATGCGTTTTTCCTACGTATATAGCGGTGCTGTACGTTTTAAAACGTAGTAAAACGGGATGCCCGAAACGTGACAGTGTGACTTTGACCAGACGTCACAAACAGTAATAATACCTCACGAACGTAATGAAACCTGACTTATGCTTGTCCTAAAATGCGCATAAAGTTAACAAACACCTATCAAAACGTAACACATTCATAGAAAAAACGTATTTTTAAAAAGTTAACAAAGAAAATCCCTCACATTTCTCTACGCATCAGCTGCGCTTTCATTACGATTTCTACGTATCGTGTACGTTTCTGTACGTTTTTCTACGTTCACTTACGTTCATTTTTTGCCCACGTTGTATTGTGCAGACCAATATAAACGGATCAATGAAGGATTGTTCTACGTATAGCCACGTATATAGCCGTTTCATTATACGCATCGATACGTTACCCTACGTATATAGCGGTGCTGCTACGTTTTAAACGTAGTAAAACGGGATCTCGAAACGTGACAGTGGGACTGGGGCTTAAATTGATACCAAACTTTTGGACCTCCTGATCTTGACCTTGAACTTTTATCTACTTTTCAAAAACATAACATTTGAATGGTAAGTGATAGTACTTTCATATTTTACATGTGTATTCCTTTTGATAAGCCCTTCCAATGACATGTAGAATTCGGGGGCATAGTGTTTCACAAACACATATTGTTCGCCCTTGGACTTAGAAAAATAGCATGAATTAAGTTTCCGCTCTTTTCTTTGCTTTTGCAGATAATCATTTGATATATGGTACATTACTTTGCCATAACAAGTTGCAATTCAAGTTGAATTTCGTTTTGGTCTAGATTTTTAATAAGTTTTTATCCTTGGACTTAAATCTTTTTTAGTGTGAATTCACTTTTACTATAACATACATACTGAGCTTCGAATTTTGATACGGTCCATTTTTTTTTGTGATCGGTAGGGGACTATATGAATTGCAATGCAATACTCTCAGATATACGTAGCAGCTATTGGTACATGTTGGTAGTACTCAAGCATAAATATGCATCATTTCCGCATAAAAATGAAAAAAAAAAATAATGCTCGCTGAGAAAAAAATCTCTGTCACAATCATACCATAACTAAAGCATAATTTCTTTCCGTCCGACCTATCTAATTTTTTGTACGACCTATCAAATTCTTAACAAAATAAGGTAGCAGAGGACAGGGATTTTTTTTTGTTGGTTAAAATGGTTCCTCAACGTGTGGATAGGGGGTATATCTCTACTTAGGTTATGACAGGCTAACGAAAAATCATACTGCCCTTTCTTTTCAAGCCTTGTACTTCTTATTAGTGTTCATAAATTAGGACCCTTAGTTAAATGTCATACAGACATGCAGATGTTGCTGCTCAAAAAATGCCCAGAACAGGTGCCCCTTCTAGCTTCTATTTTCTCTCATATGGGCTGAATCCGCACCACCTACGCCATCACAGTACCGTGCTAGAACATTTAAACACTGTGCACCATGGGGAACCCTGTCTGACCATCCTAAGCATCCACCTTCCCTCTCCGCTACATAACTTTTTCTGGACCCTGTAGATTTTAGTCTGAATTTCTTCACCAGCTGACCATGCGTCTTAGTTTCGCATTTGCACCCAGTCGCTATATGCTAGGAACCTTAGTGACACCTACATGTTGCATATCATTTTTTTTTTATCATTTAATTTTTTTTAAGTGATTACCCAGCGCCGATCTCATTGGTTAAAGAACCTTTTCAGAATTGAGGTGATTTTTCGATCACGTACCTGAACAACAAGTAAGCCTAATGAACATTATTTTTGTTGTTGTATATAAATTTAAATGATAAGAAATAAATCCTATATTTTTTCGGGTGATATGCAAGTTATCACCGAATATTTAGACGGTAAAACTTTTCAGAAGCGCATCAATGAGTTTTACCGTCTAAAATTCGGTGATACCTGCATCACCCGAAAAATATAAGATTCATTTCTTATATCACTAGCCCTTTTGCGACACTTGACATGTATCCTAAAATGATTATTATTCTACACATTTTGACGAGTCGTCATTACCAGAAAGACTCTTGATGAAAGCCATAACAAATCTGGCAAGTCAGAGGCTTGGGCTAATCTCGGTTGAGAGTCGGTTTGGCTGGATACCGGTATTTATTTGGACTAACGCCTTCACCAAATCTTGGAGTAGTCCTCCAAAACATTACCGGTTCTAGCAATTAATGTGCACCTAGATAACATTGCCGCTCGCTTCAAATAAGTTATTTGACTAACTATGTATCATTATTAATGCAAAATTACTTACCATCTACGTATGAAAATTCCATATAAGAATGGTCACTAAATTTTCCGTTGAAATGATTACTTTTCGTGCACAATATCTTACCTTCCGAAATTGAAGGGTTTCTAAAATCTGTTTTGCTACATGATATATAGTTCCTCCACATATGGTATATTGCTAACTTTAAATAAAAAGACATAGGAGCTCTTCAATATGGAAAATCATAAATGCATAATTCTAAGCCTTGAAATTCTCTTTGGCCCCATAATTTTTAATTCAATATGAACCTCAGCTTTTAAAGTTAGCGCAGACACTGAGCATGATTGAATCTAATTTTCTCTCATGTGCGGAAGTAGTTAACTTTCATTTGAAGAGGTTTGCAATCCTACTATAAAAGCGATATGCAGAATTCATGTTTCTCCCCAACCTACCCCGTGTGGATCCGGGTTAGGACAAGTCCACAGTACCCCTTGCTTATTGAATAACATCGATTCATCCGAAGGACCATCCC
>CAJDSM010055421.1:61-15444 GCA_903981925.1 Ostrea lurida | reverse complement strand
TTTTTGTCACAGTGAGGAGGAAACAACAGAAGACATACTTTAGGAATTGTATTTAGTATGGATTTTGATAGCTTATTTAGAACAAACAAACCTGTCAACTATAGTTTTTACAAAATGTCTTAAAGTTTTATATAAAGCATTTTTGAGAAAAACAGTGGTATACAAAATACCCTCATCCTTTGGTTAAAGTACTATATTTACACATCTAGGATACAGAGAAAAATTTGAGCGTGGGTATTGCAATATCTTTTAAAAAAAATTACCCCATGAAACACAAGAATTTGTTCCGTACAAAGATGGTGATACAGTAAATTTGATGCCCTTTGGAACAGCTGGTACCAAATCTTTTTATATAATCTCTCTCTCTCCCTCTCTCTGAAATAAATCTCTCTCTATCTCGCTCTCACTCTGAAATAAATGAAACTAGTATTATAGAAATGTACTTTTAAAATACATGAATATACAGAATATTTGGTTGAAAAATAAAAATATAAAAAAAAAATAAATAAATAAATAAAAAACCATATGTAATCTAACGATGCTTTTCAGGGAATTGAATATACCATGTGAACAATAAAGATTAATTAAAACTTTATGATTTTGTGTATTGGACCAATGTTTGTTAAGAATCGAGAATTACTCAGTGCTTTGCAAAAAATTTTGTCTCTTGGCAAAGAACCGGCCTGACAAAACTGTTATAGTTTTCATTTCTTTTATTCCTGCAGGAAAGGCAAAAGAATGTGGAGATATGCCAGATGGCAAGAACTACTATTAAATATTCAACAAAAAAAATGAAAGGAAGAAATTGAAGCTGAAAAAGCCGACGCCCTTCGGTGAATAGCTTCGACTCTAGATGGGTTTTTTTTTTCTAGATTTTTACAAAATAGAACATACAATGTAATTTACTCCATTTAAATAAGAGTTTTCTTTATTTACATGACAATAAATTTGCCATCACAATAATTTGCGATTTGTTGTTCTCAAAGCTGCTGAGCGAGACAGGAGACATTGTCTCTTTAAATGGCATTGGTGTGCATTTCTACAGAGGAATTCTCTCGTCCACTGCTAAATTATGGAGTCTGAAGCAGGTTTCCACAACTCTTGAACACTTAACGGTGCAAAAGGCAAAAAAAACCCAAACAAAAAAAAAAAAAACCCCCCCCCCCCAAAAAAAAAAAAAAAAAAAAACCCCAAAAAAAAAAAAAAAACCAAAAAAAAAAAACAAAAATGGCACCCCCCGACTGGTGTAAGCATCTAAAATGATATCACATGTAAAATCATATATATAGATATAAAAGGATTTGAAATTATGTTTATCACCTGAAGATGGATGTAAAACATAATCCGGAAAGCGGCTTGGGAAGAAATATTTGAACTGCAAAATTTACTGCTTTTTATCTATTAATTTTACTGTGTGAGATCAATATCTTTTTGGATTAATATATAAATATAATGTACATGTATGTAAAAAAACAAAAAAAAAAGGGGGGGATTATACTAGTAACGTAAAAATATTTACCTAAAGCTAGATTTTAGCACCCCCAAATGCCTCTCCACCACCACCCTGGTTTTCCCATGCGCAGTGTTGTGGTTTCCTCTTCAGAGTTGCTGGAGATGGTAAGGGTCAATACTCCAATTTCAAGAGGATAGGCCGAAGTCCCCTACCTACCAACCTTCTTCTGGAAGAGGACTGTACCCTTGCTGGTAATCCAGAGTTAGATAGAATGAAGGCATCATGGATGAACCAGGAAAACAGGCATTGGTTATGAAGAAATCTAATAAAGATTAAGAAAAACATGTAATTTCGAAATTAGTTGTTAAGGGGTTTTTATATGTTTTATTTTACTTTGGACTCAGTGTTTGTTTCAAATAATAAATTTGCCAAATAGAATTTATTTCATGCATGGTTTTTAAAAAAAATGACTAATGGGCTATATCATTCGAATAAATTGACATTAATAAACAAGTAAATGATATCAACATTGTGGTGTTAAACGATAAAATAATAAAAAAAGATTCCAGTATTATGTTTGTTTTACGTCCCACCGGAGATATTTCTCAATATGGAGACGTCACCAATGCTTGGTTTGAAGGGCTTGCAAAATTAGGCTATGCTCGGCACTCAGGCCTGTTGAGCAGGGAGGGATCTTTATCGTTGCCACACCTGCTGTGACACGGGACCTCGATTTTGCGGTCCTCTTCCGATATTGAACCGCCCCACGTAGTTCGCCTCTTCACGACCGCAGGGGATGCTGGGACCTAGTTCTAACCGAGATCCCACGGGGTTTAAAAAGAAGAAAAAAAAAGGGAAGGCCCAACTAAACAAGACGCGCCCATTAGGCCACATCGCTCACCTGAGCACTGCCTTCATAAGAGAGCAGTAGTAGCAACTTTAATCCCTAATTGTGGCCCCCATCCAACCCTCGGAGGGGGGGGGGGGCATTATCTAAACAAACTTAAATCTACTCCATAATCAGGAAGCTTCAGGTCTTGGTTCAATGAAGACAGATTTTAAAAGAATGTTCCCTATCTATTTTGCATGAAAATTTGATCCCTTATTGTGGCCCCACATTACCCCTTGAGGGTCAATGATATTAATTGAACAAACTTTTATCTTCACATATATCAGGAAGCTTTCTGGCCCAGTGGTTTTGAAGAAGATTTTTAAAAGATTTCCCTATATAATCATATGTAAAACTTTGATCCCCTTTGGGCCCATTTGTACCCCCGGGGGTCATGATTTGAACAAACTTGAATTTCCAACTACATCAGGAAGCTTTCCATATAAAACAGCTTTTCTAGGCCCAGTATTGAATTGATTATTTTACTGTTTTACGTCCCACTTCGAAGAATATTTCACTCCATTTGAGACGTCACGCATATTGCCGTGAAGGGGCCTGCCAAAATTTGGCCTATGTCGACACTCAGGGCCTTTGAGCAGGAGGGATCTTTTTCGTGCTACACCCCTGCTGTGACACGGAGGGCCTGCGGTTTTTCGGTCTCATCCGAAGACCGCCCCATTTCAGTCGCCTCTTACAGACAACGCAAGGGATGTTGAGGCCTTTTCTAACCGACCCCCCCAAACCACGGGGGGTTCTGAGAAGATGTTTAATGACACCACCCTATTATTGCATATTCGTTGATTATCTCCCCTTTGATGGAGGCCTGGTACTTCATTTGAACAAACTTTTATCTTCACTATTTTAGGAAGCTTTCATATAAATTTCAGCTTTTCTGGCCCAGCGGTTCTTGAGGAGAAGATTTTTAAATGACACCACCCTATTTTTGCATTTTCGTGATTATCTCCCCTTTGATGGAGGCCTGGTACTTCATTTGAACAAACTTTTATCTTCTCTATTTTAGGAAGCTTTCATATAAATTTCAGCTTTTCTGGCCCAGCGGTTCTTGAGATGAAGTCGAAAATGTGAAAAGTTAACAGACAGACGGAGGGACGGACAAAAGGCAATCAGAATAAAAAACAAAACGAATTAGTTCTTGATTTAATTATACGTAAGCCTATTAGTATCATGTGAAAGAAAAATTTGAATAAATTTACCTAGCTTCCACTAGCTCAAAATTACGAGAAAAGATTTCGTAATTACGAGATAATATATACAATATATGGCATATAAAGAGAGGGAGCCTTTTTGTCAAGTGTTCGCATGAAAGATATCAGAAGCAAACCACAGCTAAATATTGTTTATATTGTTGGGTTTTTAAAAAAAAAAAATAACTATTCAATAATGTACATGTCATGCTTCGATCCAACAGTTTTTTCTTTTCTGTAAATTTAAAATAATGACAACAAATTTACATAAAAAAAAGGAAAAGTTATCCGCTATAAGCATATTCTATAAATCCTATCTTGCGTAATACGAATCTTTTTAACTTACGAGGATGAATTATCTTAATAAATACGAGATAGTAGAAGGCGTGATCTACATTTTTCACATGATACTAAAAGGCTTTAGAAAATTTATGCAGTATATTTTACAGCTTTATTATTACATGTATCACAATCTAATTAAAATAAGATCTCCCATCCGCGCTCCCGATTGATAGGTCGAATTATCAAATTAATTAAAATTAGATCCTCCATCCGCTCCCGATTTTTGATTACGTCGCGTGAAGATCTAAAACATCCCATTGAGGTCACGCAGAGGTCAATTCATGCATGCATTATCTTAGTTTATAACAAAGCCAATCAAAATTACAGGTTCGACCTTTCATTTTAGCCAACAGACTGACAGTTTTCTTGCTGACTCGGTTTCGTTACAAAAATGGCGGCTTCTACGCCACCCAATCGTACATTGGGAAAGATTTATTACACATTATTATGGTGTCGATCGCTTTAAAGAAAGAACCAAGTCACGTTCTCGAATGTCTTATAAACAAAACAACTGTATGACAGTCCTTCCTACAGGCTTGGAAATCCCTACCGTTCCGCTTGTACTGTTTAGGAACCGACCGATTGAACAAGCGATAAGGAAATCGTACTCGTGTTTGTCCACTTGTGGCCTTGATGCAAGATCAAGTAGAAAAGATGTCAATATCCCAGAAGTAACAGCAGGTATGCAGCTATTGGCTTTTATATTATCCTTTAAAAGTGAGACGAAATCAAACAAATCAGATCACTAACTGGCTTGTGAAATCAAAAACTCAGTAAGATCAGATCTTGTTCTGTATCTATTAATTTAAGCTAGCTATAACTAGTGCAGTTAGATGTACCACAAAATGCTCTCTTATATCGTTAGGATCAAATACACAAATGATCATGAAATTAAGATTGGCTTAGGGACTTTCAATATGCATCACCATGAGACCCTGGGTGAGATCCAGAATGGAGAGCAGTATCCAGAAATTACACCAGTGTCTGTGCTGGTTTATAGAATGAATTCCATACAATTGACATGGTATGTTTAAATTGTTTAAAATAAAAAAAAAACTCAAATCCTGTTGACGATATATCTTAAGAATATAATGGTGTTTTTATATTTAAATAGCTAAATATAGTTAAATGTTTTACTCGCTTTAAAGTATCGCATCTCAACATGTGAAAATTGATTTTCAAAATAGTCATATAATCCGAAGAACATGGAAATAAACTGGTTTGCAATTGATCATAATCAATGTATGCACACATCGAAGTAGATGCAATACAATTATGTACATGAAATAACCTTACGAAATTATACTATTCAAATATACTGTATAACCTGTGAATCGTTTAGGATTTTATGTCTATTGAATCTTCGAATGACGAATGTCTTTGATATTCTTCTATTGAAAATCAAAAATTGTTATCGCCAGCATGAGTCTTTGGGCGGATTAATGTTGAAAAACTGCCACAGTTGGTGTCATTTATCGGACCACCCATACAAGTTGCTGACCTTCTACGAAGCAATCGGACGATTAGCAGGATGCGAGAACCTTCATGCCTTATTATGTAATCGTATCATCTGAGAAAGCTTTCATCTGATGTAAAGAAATTTGGGAAAACAACGACTGTAGGAGAATTCATATGAAGTGTTTTTTTAAAATCAAAGAATTTCAAATTATGGAGAAAGAAGGTAGAAACACTGTGTCAGAAGTAATGCGAGTGGTTGGGTGACTGTTCTTGATTTGCTTCCAACTTGGAAGACCAAGTGTCACCATGCAGGCAGCGCGCACGGGTCAGGAGGACAGGAGAAATGATAGTGGTGACGAACGAGGATTCGCGATTGTGAAGGGGACAATGCGAAAGTTGGAATGTCAAGTGAATAAAGAGGAAACCCGACACAAATGGAGATACCGATAGTGTGGCGCTGAAGGGAGCCCACCAACGAAAGCGTGTACTCATGATAACACAGCACAAAGGGCAGGAAGGAGAGGGATGCGCAAGGCACCGGGATTGCGGTGGACGGAAAAGAGCACAGCACAAAAGCGAGACGCCCAATGAACCAGAACGCACAGACGGACCAAGGACCGGGAACTGAAAACGGGAGAGGAGCAGGCGAAGCCGGGGGGAAAGGAAAGAAGAAAAAAACAAGCAGTAGGGTTGTAACGCGGCCTCGCGCGCCGCGCTCGCGCGCGCGCGCGCCGCGCGCAACGCGCGCGGGGCCGCCGCCGCCGGGGGGCGGGGAAAAGAAGAAAAGGAGAAGAAAGAGAGAGAAAGAAAGCGAAGGAGAGAAAGAGAAGCAACAAGAACAAGGGGCGAAGAAGCAGAAAAAGACAAACCAAGGAGAAGTGGTATAGGAACAACTAAAGGACAAAAAGAAGTGGGTGGTGGTCAAACGCAAGTACGAGTGAAAGGCCAGGAGTGTAACGGGAGAATGTCCTCCTTTATTGCCCAACTAGACTCTGATACGATCAGCCGTCCGTAGCTCACGAATTTGTTGAACTCTGTACGATGAACTCGTACGTGTCCCATATCAAGAGCCTGACATAAGCCTTAAAGCAGGGTTTAGGTATATCTGCACATCAGTCTTAAAGGCGGAGATTGACTTATCGGACAAAACACTCCGGAGGAGGCGGATTACCTTCTCAGGTGATCACTCTCGCTGGTGAACTGTATGTGAAGATGGCCTAACGGATCACCCATCACTTCCTGAAAGCGCCAATCTGGATTAACTCCGCGGGTCGCCCTTATGATGATCGACTTCGCTGCTGATCGACTACGACTTGTCATCAGTGCATCACCGGGATGTTATAGGCGCTTTTAGCTTTCAAGCTAACGTTCTGTCCTCTCCTACTCCTAGATGGTAGCACCTGGAAGCATGTCCGTGCTTGCATATCAAAACGACAGATCGTGCTGATTTGATGGTGTTCCCTCGGTATTAATTCTTCAGCATGTACTCTGTGTTTGGAATCGTAGGTATCATCATGCCACTCTTGAAACTGACACTCCTGCTAACACATGGAATGTCTGATGTCACTTACCTGCCTCTTTTCCCCGGTTGGCTAGCTCCACAAGGACATATGAAAAGGAGTGACAGTACAAGGAAATTTCTTCATCGCTTTCGCTCAATCTTTAACTCTGTGCGTGCTCGGGTCTGCGTAATAGCCACTGTGACTCCGCCATTTTACTTGTCTAGTTGTTGCATGCGTGGCCAACCATGGACCATTCGGGGTCCTTTGGTTATCTTGACAAGCAACAAGGCTCAACACCATAGGCTATTCGGCGGTCCCCGCAAGAGGGAAAATACGCTGTCTGGTACGACTAGCCGAATGTAATCACAACTTTTATGTCACTTGCATCAAGCCCAATGGATAATGGGTGGATCCCAGCAGGGGATTTCACTAAGCGGGGTCAATTGCATCCCCACTTCGGATTTCGTCACCTGTTTTCAGTAGCTCATTCGACACGATACTGTGGACGTGACCGCGGCGTGTGGTCTGCATATGCGTATCTTGGCTCACACGTGGATAGAAGGATGCTACTAAACGGTACTTAAGGTGTACTTTTCGGGTCCTGGGCTGCAGTATTCTGAAATAGGGCTCGTGAGAATATACCACCGCGCCTGGGCTGCGAGCGTTGCTAGTTTCTGACCCAGCTCGACATTTCAAAGCGCGATGTTTCCGCCCAAATCAGTTTGCGTAACTTTTCGCGACGTTCACGCAGAATGACAGTCGACGTAGAAGGGGCTGGCTCCTCTGGCGTTCTTCGCTCTGAGCGCCGGGTTTTGCCTTGTTTTCCTCGCCGACGAGATGACGAAGATGAGATGATCCTTTGCTTAGAAGGACTATTCGCTCCACACCCTTTTTAATCCCGACATGCAGCGCTCTTGGGACGCACTCCCGGGCGATGTACGTACCCGCGACTTAACCAGCCCTGGACTTGAAACTCACAAGTACGAACAGTCGTCTGCAGATCACAAGGGAATAACAACACGGCTAAAGACTTTTCTAGTGTCCGAGATCAATATCCCATTATTTCTCAGTTCCCATGCTCTTGGCAATGATCCTCGGAGGCCTGTTAGCCCTTTTTGCCAACTCCCAAAGTGTTACCGGTCCATAGTCGAATGAACACCAACCATTGTTTTGAAACCGGCACACTCAGCCAAAAACATATATATTATCAAGAAGAAAATATATAAATAACAAAAAAAGAAAAAATAAAAAAAAAAAAAAAAAAAAAAAAACAAAAAAAAAAAAAAAAAAAAAAAAAAAAAAAAAAAAAAAAAAAAAAAAAAAAAAAAAAAAAAAAAAAAAAAAAAAAATCATCAACCGAAGCTCGTTTTTCAAATTCTTTCAATACACTGACTGGGACGAACCATTCTTTCTCGCGTCGTATCCACGATATATTTCTTCCAGCTTAGGTTTCTCTTTCAACATAACCCTTCTACAATTCGCATCTCATTATCTACATTGTAGCTCCAGTCACACCAAACTGTCTACTAATGACTTTTCTAAAACGCTCCGTCCGCTTGCGTCGATTTTATAGCTTCAGACCTTCAAGTGGCGAGAGGACATCAAGGTGAGTCAATCAACGGCCTCATACTCAGTCGGTCCGTTTAGTTATTCTTTTAGACTGACTAGATACTATTCTTCGTCTATTCCCATTTCCTCCCAGGTCGTCTGTGTTTATAAATCCATTGTAGTTAGGCCGACAGTCAGACGTTTCTCCCCATCCTTGTCCCTACACATTATAGTTTTCAACGATTTTCTTTCACTCGCTTTGGTAAATTCTTACGAGTATCTCCATTAACCTTAATGTCAGCCTATCTTTGTTGTTCAGCGCGGATGTCGAGTTTGACCTGTAAGAGATGGGTTAGGCAACTGTCGACCAGTTCGCGGAGTCGGCTGTCGGGGGTACTCATAATATCGTTATTTTGCGTGTTCGATGTGATTTGCCCACAATGTTATCCAGTCCTAGATGCCTCATACTAAATTTGTATGTGCACCAATCGCCCTGCTCGACCTAACTGTCCGTGATCACTATCTAACCTAATCCCTTCTCGCCGATAATTTAATTTTGCCCAAGTTTCCCCGCTGGGGTTAGCCCGGTCTGAAAATTGTCCGGTTCTGAGTCCTCTAAGTCTCAATATAAGTGTTTACCTGTTACTCTCTGTCTATACCAGACTTGTGCTTCAGTCCATGCATACTTAAACTATCAGAATTAGGCCATCTCACTATCGATCATCATCATTCCACGCATGGAGGTGCCTCCCGTGGGCGTGGCTGTCACAGGAGCATTGACCCTTATCTTCAAATTACCTGCTCTCCCCTACTGGATGGCGAGGTCAACCCTCGACACGTTACAAGTGCCCCCTCTTACTCTCTAGTTCAGTTACTCCTTTATACGCGTTCTGTAAGCGCTATATAGCTGTAACATACTTTCTTACTATGAACTTATATTTGCAGAGCTGCTCCAAGAATACTACATCTCATTCTCCACAGGCGAGCTCTTTCTCTACTGTCTACAAAACGGCCACTAATACCATGGTACATCTCCTCCCTGCGTTTCATTTACCTCTTAAAATAAATAATACCTCCTATGGTCGACCTTTCCCGTTAGATTTCTTTTGAACCCTATCCAAATATTGCGGCTCACTTCTTAAATATATTCAAGACTCAACAATATGATCATTTTGGTGAGTCTCTCGACATCTTTTAGCACTATCGCTCTACTCACAGTTCTCATTTTTGCATGATAGAACAACTTCCCTTTGCCTCACCTCTACTTCACTCTCTGACATGGGCCGAGTCTGTACAGCTAGTTGCGCTGAATACGCCTTCTTTCATGGATTCTGGTAGACCTAGTTGGACCTCGCTGCCTGTTTTTCTCTAAGAGTACGCCAACCACTACGCTCCATCTCTCGCGCTCTTCTAGACATCTCCTCTCATATGCGGCTTTTATATGATGGCGCGCGCCCGCTCGTGTGATACTCTACGAGTCAGTTTAGTCATCTCCGATGACACGTCCGCCTTCCGGCAATATGTTCGGTCTCTCGTACCCCAGGGTGGTCCCTGCCCGCCTACACGCAATCAACCTAAGCTACGTTTGTGTTGATCGGTCCTGAGGGCAAAGCCTACCTAAGTAGACTCATCTAGATAATTCATTATCCCCAAATGGCCGACACGTTGGCAAACCCAACCGGAGACAATTTCCATTGTTCTCGGAATTATGGATGGTACCACTAGTTATGTTTGAAAGGCGAGTAAACTGCCATTTACTTCAGCGCAATTAATTTATAGATCAACGCACTGATCGCGGCTACGTCGGATTCACAGCTCAAAGTAAAAACCAATTAACTATATTTTATGTCACGTAGGACCCATTTCTACGCTAAGCTCCACATCTCACACCCAATATGATGATTTTTCCAGCACTCTCTCACTTAAATTGCTGTCAAACAGGGATTGACGTTACTTTTTTTTTACATTTACGTGTAAAACTGGAAAAAACCAATGATCTGAATTATCTCCGCTTATGGAATCTGCGCACTAGCTCGGAAGTATATACGGCCTAATTTTTCGTGTATGAGGTTGCACCTGACTTATTCTGGATTACCTTCTTAGCATGCGGTTGCTTGATGAGCCGCTGAACTAGGTTCCAGCTTCAAGCCTCGTATGAATCGAATTCTCCATCGTCTTCGTCGTGCCAGCGTCCAGCATTTAGCCAGTTCGTTATACATACTTGCTGAGTATCATGTTATGATTCCACATGGTCCTATCCCTTGTATTCAACGGGGCGTTGCGGCTGCCAATAGGAGTACATACACTTTATCAAGTGTCTTACGGATCATAAGTAACGGTGATTACGACGCTTTCGTTAGATTTAGATAATAGGGTCCATACATTGAGACCCAACATGTTACACCATTTCGTACTGTACCTATAGCTTCATATCGCCGTGTGTCCGTTAGTGATTTCCCATGGTCCTTTGTTCTGATGCTAAAGCGTATTAGTGTACGCGACGGCATTTTCAGCGCAATTAGGCCTCAGCTCGCCTTAAACGGATGACATAATAAAAGCACAGATTATACGTGCCATATTCCAAGCTCCTGGACTCTGTGACCTACTTCTGGGATATCAAGAACCATCTTTTCTACTGACTCTTGCTCCAAGGCCAGAACGACATGTGATGGCAACCTACGATCACGATTATTCCATATATCGCTTTCAATCGTCGGCCCCAAAAATCAAAACACTAAAAACAGAATCAGCTGGAACGGTAGGAAACGGTGCATCCAAGAACCTAGCCTGTAGGAAGGACCTGTCATACAGGTGTTTTGTATAAGACATACGAGAATCGATGACTGTTCTTTCTTTTTAAAGCGGTCGACACCAAATTACTGGTAATAGCATATATAAATATCAAACCAATTTACCGAATCGTCAGAAAGACCACGACACATCTTTGATGACGAGCGAAACCTGAATAATCAAGCAAAAAACTGTCATCGCTGATGGACAAACAACAAAAGGATGTTCACTTGTGAAGTATGTTTGACTTTAGAGGACTTTATTTCATCTATATTCTATTGTATTTGACGCGATGAGCTGCCTGGATCCTTCTGGTCGCGCATGTCTATTTGTTTCATGCGTTATGGACTGCACCTTCGCTGTCGAATGATGCTACTGTGCTTTCCACTACTACCTATTCTATTCCTCTCTTACCGTTGTCTCGTGCAAGATAAACAAAATATCTCCGAGGAACACTGGAATGGTACCCAGATCTAATTTATAATCAATAGAAAATTGACAATAGAACAATTCGAAAAAAAAAAAAAAAGTAATCAAAGCATTTTTCGGGGGAGCGGATGGAAGATCTAACAATAATGGGGTATTTAATTAGTACTGGAGTATCAGTGTAATTATAATATAAAAAGTAGTCGGTGGAAGTAATGGGTTAGTACTCTTTAGATATTTATCGATTGATAGCCGTGGAGTTTGTTGTTTTAGTACAGGGGCGAAAAAAAATAATTCACCTCACTATCCGTAGGGGTTATGTTTAGTTAACTGTGATTTCTAACCGTGTATTTGTGATGTCGTTACTACTATATTGAAGCAGGACTCCATGTTCACTCGTACGAGATGAGGAGTCATCATTTAGAAGAAGATCTTCGTAGGCATCAATTAGGGTCTGCGATCAAGCGTATTTCTGGTAGTGAATGTCATTCACGTGGTTTCCTACAATCCTCCTTGCTGGCTTCCTCAGTTAACACAATATCCGTAGAAATTAAAGAACTGGTTCTGGGAGATAGCTGTTACAGCAGGTCTTCTGACGGATGACGTGTATTGCAGTTATGAGGGATCAGGGCTATGTATACACGTGACGTGCTTTTTGTTTTGTGCGCTACAGGCTCAGAACTAGCTGGGGGTTGCCCCTTTGTCACACTGTAATTTACTATACCACGATTACTCTCCAACTCATGTTAATGAATCCTCGCGGTTCTGGAACGGGTTGTATTACTCACCACGAGCATGAGACGGGCAATGCATTGCTCATGATAACCTTATAGTTTCAGGTGAGCTTGCCAGAGGATTACTTATGGCGGGCGATCGTTCCTGTCTCCCGCACTTCAGAACGTACGCGTGTGTGAAGATCACATCTGTGTGCGTGTACGTATCTCCAATCGAATTACCTACGACCGTGTTATATGCCATGATACATTAGCTTACTTATTGAGGTGTCGCGACCACACTCCTGGGGATAAGTCTGTACTGGTAAATCGATTATAGTTTGTAATTCCTACTACGTATTTCACATCTTATAGTCAAGACATATAGAATTGCTATATATAATTAATACCGACAGTGGATATCTATACGGCGTATATGACATCGCGGTAGAGGCTGATGTTGTATGCCCGCGAGTTCGTACTCTTAATCAAATGTCATCGATCTATCCACTATTCCAAGACGCGGAACCGCAACCAGCGATATCATATCATATCCTTACACCCGTAAGCCCGCGACCTATATGGAGGACATCAAACCGCAATTCTTCCTGTTCCTTTCGTGCGACAAATGGATCGGCCCATCCCCCACTCGATGTTCGAAACAATCTGGCATCGCTTGGCGTACCAGGCTCCCCTGCATATACTATTACTAAGAATATCACGTCCAGCGAATTCCCCACCTACCCGCAAAAGACGTGTAAGTAGTGACCAACGTCGTTACAAGTTTGCACTATATCTTCGTCTTGAATCCCTTCTCCCTGACGCTGCAGCACTCCTTGGTTCATTAAAGAAATCTCTCGCTCAAAAAACAAGAAAATGGGCCAGACAAAAGGCTGAATAATCGTCATATGATTGAGTCAGAACATAACCTTAGAAATAGTCCTTTAGATTAAAATTATTATATGTCAACCAGGATAAATTATATATTCCAGAGATACCGAGCCCATTCTAAAGAAGCGCCAGGAATCGCAAATCGACGTATGATATAATTTGCGTGAATAATAGTTCAGGCTGTAGGAGATTATTAAATGTCTCAAGAAACCGTGGAGTAGATTGCGGCCTGCTACATAGGAATAGGCCTCCAAACCCCCGTTAGCGTGTCGTAATAGCTCTACTGGCCAGTGGGCAGACTGAATGGATCGCACTCATTCGGATTGCGTACCAAGCAATCGAATGTCCTCCTGTAGACAGCCGCTTCGGTTAGCGACGAAAACAAGATCCCCCTGGTCAAAGCCTTCCAATACGCCCTTATAAACTTATAATATATTCTATATGGCTACTGGAGCAACAAGCTGCAGCTTTTCCCAGTGTGTCCGAAACACTAGCTTGTTATTAGGAGCCTTAAGGAAGCATCTAGCACACTCACTATTTGATAAGCGCGCACCGCCAACATCACCGTCAATCGCATAATGAACAATTATTGCTATATTCATACGGGCGGCGTTTCGTCAAACACGTTTTAAAGATAATCTATCATATTTACCTATTATGCAAAGTTAATCACCTAGGGAAATACAGTTGTGATTAAATTTTGTCAAAGATTCCTCACGACGAATTAGTATGTTGAGCGTGCCTGGCACCATCAGTCCAAGAGTTGTAATTTCGGCAACATACATTATAAAATACAACGAACTATGTATCAATTATCAAGTCTTAGGTATACAAATTAGTTTTGGTTGAGAGCCACCCTATTTAGCATATAGTATTTAGATTAGTATCGCCTTGGTTCGACGTCAACAACCCCGTGAGTCCTTTACTTGACAGAAACAATTTACAAGGTGACGGCTAACTTTTGGTCCACATTTTATAGAAAACATCAGACACATAGATCAATGACTTTTACTGACAATAGTATCGTATTTATGTTGCATAGGATTTGCATTATTGACTGCTTAAAACTCCTGTTTGAAAAACCCCATAAGCAACATCCAATGTTTACTCATACTATTAACCTAGAATTTAAAACTGATCATATCAACAGGGAGAACAAGCCAGGTGCTATAGCGTAATCAGGAATCATATGAGGGACCACAACACCTAATGCGTCTATATGAGCGCTATATAAATATTGGAAGCGGACGTTCGAGAATCTGAAATCGCCCGTTGTCATATAAGTCAGTTCTATTTGTCTTAATGTCTTGTCAATAAATTTTAAGTCAAAGCAGTATGGATAACTCTTAGTATATTTTATTTAGTTCACTGGAAAATTCTCGTATCATAGTCTACACGTATGAATGGAGATAAATGCGATATCGTTTAAAAAAAACCCGGATGGGCCGTTAGATAGCTCGTCCAAGACTGCTGTTGCGTGGTATAACATGGCGGTCATTCGGAATGAGCCGAAAACCCGGATCCCGTTGTCACCACTACGCACTGGAGTGTGCACGAATGAACCTACTGCCTACCTCCTTCGCAAAATGAGAACCATGGGAGCTGTAACGTATCTCATAGAATCCTAAATATATGCGACCCTCACTGCCTGATAGATGACCTCTCTCTTATTGTGAGTAATATAGGTTTTTTCTCGAATATCTCAATTTCAAATGTCCAACAACCAAAATACAAACTATCAAATCAAAAAATCCCCAACTTAATTCTCCAGAAGAATGAGAGGGCGGTATACAAATGGTCGAACAGCCACAAAAAATCTTACGCGAAAACCCTCACACGGAAATCTAAATGCCCGTTACGCGGCGACTTGCGTTCGCCACCTGTCGAAATTACTACATCGTAGTACCCTGAGGCAAGTGAGAGTGTACATAGGGCCAAATCCAAAAATTTTGAAGGGTCTACAATTTATTCATTTCTAAGTGGGGTCCATTTACCCTCATAATGTTATTTTACTCATTTTAGCAAAAATTTTCTAACGGATATTGAGGATGTGTCTTGAATACCCCGAACCTCCCAACTAATCCATTTGTTTTAGGTAAGACATAGTGATAAATAAAAATTTATATAGACCCCTCTTTATCAATAGAAGACTGGTGCCAACAATAT
>CAJDSM010055404.1:0-12994 GCA_903981925.1 Ostrea lurida | reverse complement strand
GGGGGGTTAGCTTTTTAATTCCATTCAATCTTCTTCTTTTCCCAAACTTACAATATTCTTTTCCGAGAAGTGATTGGTATGACTGCACTATCAATGATTTAAACTGTGCAGGTCGAAAATGTATAAAATGATAAGTAAAAAGGAAGATACATATTGTTATGATGAGGTTTCCCTTTGTCTTTCTAGAAACTCTGTTGAGATCGGTGTACCAAGGCACCTCTCTATCATCCATTTTCATTTAAAACTGTCATTCAGAGGTGGAAATACATGTATATATTATTTACAACACAAACTAGCTTTACATAATGTTAAATTAGTATTAAAAATTTCCTTTGCTAACAATTGCCTCCGTCAACCGAATACATGTAGTTTGTATGCCCTCTATTCACATTTCATTTTCAATATGTCTTAGATAAAAAAAAAATTGGTTAGAATAGAAATATATACTCGCCACAGGTTATTTTGACGACTATTTCCATGGATTTTATTCATTTATGATTCCGTACTGTGTAAGAGCAGTGGTTAAGTGAAAGGCATAAGCAATGTATATTTCACAATTTATTTTTTATCTCCAACATTGACGACTTCCAATAATAATAATAAGAGTTACAGGAAACGCAAAAGTTATTCAATTCCTTCAGAATTGTTTGATGATGATGATAAAAATATAATTATACAACAACTGACAATATTTTTGTACTATGTACACTGTATATGTACAGGTGCATTGCATTTGCTTTCTTCAAAGAGAGGTAACTTAGAATTCAGGTATAAATAGTTGTGCAAATTAAATTCTTCACCACCCGCCATCTTTTCCAAAACCCAGGTACAGTAATATAGTCTGAGTTTTCCTCAAAGGATATCTAAGGGTATTATGATTTTATATTAATAGTAGTTTTGAAAAATATATACAGATAACGAACGTTATGTGTGAAAAATGTATGTAAATGATGCAGAATATTGGAATTCCAACCGATCAGTTTTCTTTATGTACGTTTAAAGTACATGTATGTGTATCTCTCTCCTCTGTCTTTGCTTATTATTTTAAAAAATGTTCAACCTCAAACACCTTTTAATAAAGTATGTAAATACGGTTGTTCTGCACTATGAATTATGGGCACGTTTTGCGAGTGTATTGTTCCTCTTTATCACAAAACTATCATATATAAGGCAGCGGAATTATTTTGAAGTTAAGTAAAATCTCAACAGGGCTAGTTTATACTTCATACACGTAACATTAATCACGTTTAAAGGCAGCATTTCGTAAATTCTATGGTCGTTATAACAATTTAGTTTACCAATATGACCTATCATTGAGTCAAATGCTGTCTGATGTGTTTCTTAGCCATTGTTAAGCCGTTTTTCACACATTGATTTGACTACAGATTTGTCCTATTACCTGATCAAAACTATGGGCTAATGGCTGGTGTGACCGTTCAACAGGGAATGCTTACTCCTCCTAGGCACCTGATCCCACCTCTGGTGTGTCCAGGGGTCCGTGATTGCCCAACTCTTGTTTTTTGTATTTTATTTGCGACTTGCGAGATTGATCACTGTTCGTTATCTTTGCCTTTACATTGGCTTTTATCAGAATCTGATTTGGTTTACTCGACATGCTACGCAGTATCCAAGAGTTTGTCCGAGATTACAGACAGTGTACCTCATCACCAGAAATAGTACAGAGGAATTTCTATTTTTCTCACCTCTTTCTTCTAATGTCTATCGAATTTATACAAGATCAAATGTTTTTAATTAGCGATCAACACGTTCTTTGTAGAGAAATCAAATTTAAAACGATACAATGCAACATTCTTATAACTGGTGTCGTTTCAATACGGAAATTTAATTTGTTTTTGTTAAAAACAAATGATTCCCCTGTTCCTCAAATTGAATGTGCTCTAAATCACGATCTCATCCATTTATGTACCATATGGTATGGAGTAGAAAGCAGGAACAAGAACCATACACAGAACACAGTCAATGTGAACGATACTTGTGCATTGAGGAAAAAGATTGAGGAAATTTTCAACATCGGTGTGACTAATGTTGTTGTTTATGTAACATATGCTGTACAAAGTACCTGTAGGAAAGTGAGCAAACTTGTACGTGGGAAAGCTATTAAAAAGCTATAAAACACTCCTCCTTAATTGTAATACACTGTAAATTGTAGGAAAATATCAGATTCATGGACAGAACAGGGTGAACATCATTAATTGATAATGAAGTACTGTACAAAAGGAGTAGGCCCACGAAGGGTGGGAATCTGCCCTGTAAAAGGGTAAAAATGGAAGTGCAACAAATTATTTTCTGCAAAATTGATAGCCCATGTATGATAGTTTATCAGGGTGGTAATTTTTTTGGAGTTTTACATTGGTGTATCTAAGATTTAATGCCCCAAACATCATGAAATATCATAAAATGCAAGAATATGCTTAAAGTCGCCACATTTTTGTGTTAAAAACGAAAATTTGTTATAAAGCACAGGCTTTGACCAAGTTTATTTTTTGTCATTTCAAATATGATGCCAGAAAGGTTCGAATTCTTATAACATCTTCTTGGTATTTCATGTATCCGATAAGCCATGTAGGAGAAGTATTTTGGGTTTGAACATTACTGAAGAGACATAATTTGTCGAAATGCGCATCTGGTGCATCAAAATTGGTACCGTATATGTTTTATATTATGACCCCTGGGTCGAGGCCTCTGCTGGTGGACTGTTAGTCCCCGGGGGTCTCTACATCCTAGTTGCTATGTACTATGTTACTAGCTTGAAAATACGGATATGTATTAATTGCAATGGTTAAATTAAAAATCTATATCAAAATTAAGGATTATCTCCCTCAGGCATAGCTCTGATCTTTTGAAATATTTGGCTCCAGTCTTTGGCACTACATTGTTCACTTTTGTTGAAGTTTAAATTTCATGTTTCGGATTTCCAACATTTCGGTTTGAGCATCACTGAAGAGACATAATTTGTCGAAATGCGCATCTGGTGCATCAAAATTGTTACCGTATATGTTTTATATTATGACCCTGCCTGGGTCGAGTCCTCTGCTGGTGGACTGTTAGTCACCGAGGGTCTCTACAGCCCAGTTGTTATGTACTATGTTACTAGCTTGAAAATACGGATAGGTATTTAATTGCCATGGTTAAATTAGGAACTTATATCAAAATTAAGGATTATTTCCTCAAGCATAGCTCTGATCCTTTGAAGTATTTGGCTCCAGTCTTTGGCACTACATTGTTCACTTTTGTTGAAGTTTAAATTTCATGTTTCGGATTTCCAACATTTCGGTTTGAGCATCACTGAAGAGACATAATTTGTCGAAATGCGCATCTGGTGCATCAAAATTGGTAACGTATATGTTTTATATTCACAAGATAGTTTGCACCCTCTACCCCTCTTAAATCCACTATCATTTTTAGGAAGATAATTTAATCCATCTGTCCCAACGATAAGCATATCTATAAACGGCAATGAATCATTGCACAAAGTTTCAAGTCTCTCCAGTAAGCCTGTATACAGGAAGAGAGACGTTCACAAGATTTTGTGACAGACGAACAGACAGATAGACATAAATCATATAAGCAATGTCTCCCCTAGAAGATTATTGATTATTTAATGATTTATGTCCCACTTGAGAATATCACACTCATATGGAGACGTCACCAATGCCGGTGAAGGGCTGCAAATTTAGGCCTGTGCTCGACACTCAAGACCTTTAAGCAGGGAGGGATCTTTATCGTGCCACACCTGCTGTGACACGGGGCCTCGGTTTTTCCGGTCTCATCCGAATGACCGCCCCATTCAGTCGCCTCTTACGACAGGCAAGGGGATGCTGGGGACCTATTCTAACCCGGACCCCCACGGGTCAACAAATTGCTATGAAACACATCAGACAACAATGACAGGCCATACTGGCAAACTAAATCGTTATAACGACCATAGAATTTGCGAAATGCTGTCTTTAATCGTGACTGTTGAAACCCCTGCAACAACTTGTTCGTAAGTAGCCTGCCTTGATTCAAAAATTGACCATACACAGAACAAGCTCTTGCATATCCAATAAGTTGAGAGACTTACACGCCCTATGCAGATGATGATGGAATATCGCTACACAAGTATGGGAAGTTGACGATGGAGAAGCTGAAATCGTCCAGCAGATGTGGCACGAGAAAGATCCCTCCCTGCTCAAAGACCCTAAGTGCCGAGCACAAGTCTAAATTTGCAGCGGTGACGTCTCCATATGAGTGAAATATTTTCGAGTGGGACGTAAAATAATAAATGATCATGGCTCAAGGTCATTGGGGGGGGGGTTATTTATTTTATTTGGTTTTGTGGGGTTTTTTAATACAGGACCCGGCTATAAGTACATTAAGTACATGTACTTTGATGTTTTTCTGCAATGCTATAGTAATCCGAGATTCCTCTGACTTTTACACCCACTTTTTTGTCGTGACATGCGCACATGTCACAATATAAAGCGGGGGTAAGAATCAGAGGAATATTCCAATGCTAGCTGTCTTCATTACCTTCCAACAAAACATTTAAAGGGACATGGACACGTTTTGAACTAAAAATGTTCAAAATTTGGATGTTTAATATGCTTAATCAAGTTATTTCTAGTGGTCAGCAAAAATTTGAAAGTCAGTTGTTGAGTTACAAGTAAAATACAGCGGTCACAAATCTTCGCTATGTAAACAAGGCTCGAGCCTTGTTTGTGTTTACAAAAAGAATAAAACAAACAAGAACAATCCATCATCGTTTATACAATGAAGATATAATAAAACACAAGACACTGTTTAATTGTGTTTTTTGAAAAAAAAATCTGCTTTAAATGGAACGTTTAGTAGTACATATATTCAATATATGTAATCAAAATCAAGGCTCGGGCCTTGTTTACACAACAAAGAATTGTAAGTGTTGTATCTCACTTGGAAGCCAACAGATGGCGTTGAAATTTTTCCTGACCATTAGAAATATCTTACGCAAGCATTGTCAAACATAAAATTGGCAATCTAAAATTTTAGCTCAAAACGTTTCCATACCCCTTTAATTTAGCATAAATTTGCAAACTACTGTCTTCGGTGACTCCCACGGTATGTGTAGTTTTATTCGATCAGTTACCATGTATTTTACATTACACAGTAATGATATTTAGGTATTATGTTATCAATGTCATTTTAAGAAAAAAAAAACAGTACTTAAAGCCCCCAGTGAGGATCGAACTCACGACCCCTGGTTTACGAGACCAGTGCTCTCACCACTGAGCTATGGAGGCTCTATATATAACGCAATCTGTCAGTTTTTCCCTAAGAATGGGGTAATTCAAATTCCAACTGTATTAAGCTATATCTTTATACATTGTACATTTAACAGTTAATAAAGAAATATGCATAGATCTGCTGTTGGCATTACTTTCAATCGTACACATGTATTGAAGCAATTGAACGTATCTCATTCCCCCTTTTCGAGGTATTTTTTTTCAATTAGCGAATTTCTTTGATCAACTTTTTTAAAAATGTTTGAAGATGGTGGAGCAAAAGTGCTACGCTATTTCACTGTCCGGGGGTGTTCAATCACAGGGCTGTAACCAGGAATTCCCCGAGGGGAGGGGGGGGGCACAAGACTAAGACAAGGGGTCTGAGGGCCACTAGTCAGGCCACCAGTTGATCCAGTGATGGCCCTGGTAGAGGACGCTGAGAGATTTTAGCATTTTGATTGGATCTGGAGGCCCGCCCAACAGGTCCAGGACGGGCCCTGATAGGGGGTCCAGGGTGCGAAGCCCCCGGAAGCTTAGAAATGTTAGCATTTTATTTTAAAATGGAGGGTGCACCCCCCCCCCCCCGCTGGTTACTAGTACGGTCTTGATTCATAATTAAATGTTTCACTACGGCTTTACATTTGAGGCCTGGGGCATGGCCAAGTTTTGAAGCAAATTTCAGTAATTCAAGTATAACTAGAACAAGAGGCCCATGGGCCATATGGCTCACCTGAGCACAGCTGCTCTCACTAAGAAGAGCAGTAGTTTGGGATTTAGAATGTACCACTGGCGACTAAATCTAACCTATGTCGGTGGAGGCATTATCTGAACCAACTTAAATCTACTCCATATCAGAGCTTTCAGGTTAACATCCACTCTTCTGGGTTCAATGAAAAAGATTTTTAAAGAATTTCTCTATATATCTGCATGTAAACTTGATCCCCTATTGGGGCCTCATCATAACCCGCCGAGGGTCATGATTTGGACAAACTTGAATCTCCACTATATCAGGAAGAATTTCATATAAATTTCAGCTTTCCTGGCCCAGTGCGTTCTTGAGAAGAAGATTTTTAAAGATTTTCCCTATAATAATCATAAAACTTTGATCCCCTATTGGGGCCCCATAGTACCCCCAGGGGTCATGATTTCAACAAACTTGAAATCTCCTCTATATCAGGAAGATTCCATATAAATTTCAAGCTTTCCTGCCAGTGGTTCTTGAGAAGAAGATTTTTAAATGACACACACCTATTTTTGCATTTTCGTGATTATCTCCCCTTTGATGAGGGCCTGGTCCTTCATTTGAACAAACTTGAAGCCCCGTCACCCAGGATGAGTGTGTACCAAGTTTGTTGATTTGGTCCAGCTTGTTCTTGAGAAGAAGTTTGAAAATGTGAAAAGTTTACAGAAAACAACGACAAACAACGGACAAATTTGATTCGAAAAAGCTCACTTGAGTCTTCGGCCTAGGTGAGCTAAAAACATCATAGAGGGCCCCGCTGGTTGAGTTATTAATTATCTTTTATTTAATTCACAAAATATTTTGGCAATAATCCATAATGACTCGGATTGTTGACCCTTGACAATATTTGTGGAAGGTTTAGTGATCCACTAATGATTTACCTTGCTTCTATGTAAAGGCAAAGATAACGAACAGTGATCAATCTCGTAAGTCCTAAATAGAATACAAAAACAAGAGTTGGGCAATCACGGACCCCTGGACACGCCAGAGGTGGGATCAGGTGCCTAGGAGGAGTAAGCATCCCCTGTTGACCGGTCACACCCGCCGTGAGCCCTAATTCACAAGATTTTTTAGGAATAGTATAAAATGGCGAAGTAACAAAGTATCAAACGTAATCATAGTCCAAAAAACACATACAAAATCGAGTGTAGGGCAACACGGCCCTTCGACGAATAGTCTATAGTGACCTTGACAATCAATAGCTTTCATACTATCTCCATGGGCAACATTTGTGGAAGGTTTGATGATCCTCTGATGGATGCTATCTTCTACCATGTTTACAAGATTTTTATGCAGTACTCAATGGTGACCTTAAATTTTAACCTTTGAATTTGAAAATCAACATGAACCATTCTCTCTCCATAGGTAACATTTGTGGATGGTTTAGTGATCCTCTAATGAATGCCATTGCACAAGATTTTTTAGCAATAGTCAATAGTGACCTTCAATTTTGATCCCTGACCTTGAAAATCAATAGGTACATCCTCTCTCCATGCGGAACATGTGTGGAAAGTTTGATGATCCTCTGATGAAAGCCCTTTCTTCAACCCTGTTTACAAGATTCTGAGTCAATAGTGCCCTTGACCTTGAAAATCAATAAAGTTTCATGGGCAACATTTTTGGAAGGTTTGATGATCCTCTAATGAATACCCTTGCTTTTATTTTGTTCACAAAGTTCCTTACATACACAGTCACATGGACTCACAGCAGTGATGGTATACCCTCTCCAAAACTAGTTGCGAGGGGATAACCAAAATTTCTGCAAACATTTTGAGTTACTCCCCTTTTCATAAATAAAGTTCCTTAACTCGGTTACGGAAAATCTGAAATTTTAAAAAATCGAAAGTGAGCTTGTTTCTATGGAGATATAGGGGAGGTTGGGGCAAAGAGCGCCCCCACCCCACCCCTTAAGCGGATTTTTTCAATTAAATCCAATTGCAGTCACAGCGAGCTCGAATGAGGTGCAAATCAAAAGTGCATGCCTATAGGCTTCATAATACCACGAACATTGAAAGACGGAGAAAAAGCCGAGCAGGGTGAAACAAAGTGTTCACCGTGGGCGTCTGTGTGTACTATGATGGGGCAGGGTTTGTGTACTATGATAAGTTTTGAGTTCAATCCCGTTGTCTCGACAACATTAAGTCTTGTGATTGTGTCCGTCCAGCAACTTGATGTGGCGATTCTAGCAAGAGCAGCTGACACTTCTGGCAAAGTGCTATAGCCATTTCAGGAACAGCTCGTCTGATATCACTCCACCAACTTGGATTTAGGTATCCAACAGCTTGTGGCAGGGCATCTTTCATCAGGGTGTTCACCATTCTCTTTCTTGGGAAAATATTACTAGAAACACTCCCGTTACGCTGCATACAACTCAGCTTTATGACAAACAGGACGATTTCAGCATCTCCATCGTTTACTTGCAATACTTATGTAGCAATATTTCATCATTACCTGCATATGATGTGTATGTCTCTCAACTTATTTGATGCTTGTTCTGCGTATGATCAGTTTTTGAATTGAGGCAGGCTACCTACAAAGAAGTTGTTGCAGGGGTTTCAAGTCACGTTTAAAGGCAGCATTTCACAAATTCTATGGTCGTTACAACGATTTGGTTTGGCAGTATGGCCTGCCATGGAGTGTAATGTCTGATGTGCTTCTGTTGCGGATATGCAATTTAAATTTAATTTGCACTCCCGTGAAATCATCCCAAATATTTATGTAAAGTCTAATAATTGGAATATTTATTTATTTACAAGTGAAAGATTAACTTAAGCACAAATGATTTACTAATGACAATAAAACCACATTTTATGACACTGATACTCTATTTTGCAATTAATTAACTAATGATAATCAATAATACATAAAACCTACACGTCGCTATAAATCTACAAACACCACTTGGGTGCTTACCTGCCAGTTGGCTCCTAATTACCCTATAACGGTTCCCCGCCCCTTTTTTCAGATAATATGCCAAGAAAGCGGCGATGTAGTCAACAAACGTAACCAAGATATAGGTCACAGCATTTATTAAATACAATATTGGAGGGTTTTAAGAGTAATATAACTTACGCATAAAGTTATTAAATTAATAACATGTTTACTAATAGATATACAGAACCAATCCTGAATTCTATAAGTTTATACTTGCACTTTGAGATCGGATCAAAATTACGCAGTCCTGCTTGCCGTAGGTGAAATGAAAGAAGAGCTTATCGCAAAATGACATGATGATTTACCCTGATGATTTAAATAACCAAGTCAAAAAAGGCATATCAAGCATTATTAGCACCCAATAAAAAGTGTCTACCTATAATGTAGTAGACGCGGTACTCAATAACTCAACGTTAGTATTACCCGATACGTAAATTGATCGAAAGGCAAAGTAGTAGAAAAACTATCGAACCAGAAGATTTCCTCTAACTATAAACAGCATTCGTAACATCGGATACAACGAGCTTACGGAATTTACATTCTATTGGCCAGTGAACATGTCTACCAGAATATAATAATTAACCGTATATTTACAACTACTTCCCCCCACTTGCGAGCACAGCATTCGTCGCCGAAATACAACAAAACTAGAATTACAGAGCGATCAGACTGTTAAAACACTAGTATCACAGCTTGAAGACTCGTTAAACAATTAAAAATACTGTTAACAATGACATACCATGTATAATACAAACAATATTCGAAGCAACACGCAAACAACAACAACAAAGAAATTAACTTTGGGCATAACGCATTTCAAAATCGAAGTAGTTCATTATTGTGGTTTTGTAAGCATACTGCTTATAAGCTTCTAGTGACTCTCTCTCTTTCGAAAAAGATTGAAATCCTTTTGTGGCATTGACATTTCTTCAAAATCAGGAAGTTTTCATTGGTTTAAAACAACCTCGGATAGTCGGGTTACTCTGTGCATAACTGCTCCTTCTTCTTCTCCGCACAGCTCTCATACACCCACACTCAGTGCATACTACTACTAACACCCTACATATCGGTTCCCTCTCCCAGTAACTCTCTTCGTTTTTGAACTCTCACTCCCCTTTTCCTCCTGTACTCATCCATTCGACTCTATACTTCTCATATAACATCCCTAACTTTTCATTCTCTGAGCTGAACATGTCTTTCTCTTCGTGTGCATGTTCTCCTTTGGTCTCTTTTGTCCTCCACCGTTCCTTTCCAAAGGCTTCCTTTTAATTGCTTTTTCTCAGTCAATTTCAGCAGGCTGGCTCTAACTTTGGTAATAACCTCGGGAGCGTTTTGTTCGACGCATCAGGTGATTGGGTGGAGGGTCATGGGTTCCGCAGGAAGATGGTGAGCCTCGAGCTCACTTGAGCTCTCGTGTGTGCTTCTCTTCACGTGGCCTTCACTTACCATATTTCTTCTCTTCTCACCCTCTTCCTCTGACTTCTCCTCTGCTCTGCCTGAGCTAGCCAAGTTCATGCTGCCGCTCGCTCTTTCTGGCTTCTCGAACTGCTGTTCAGCCTCCGTCGGTGCTTCTCGTTTGGTCTTCATTTTGACTCTAAAATGGCATCTCTGGCTCCCTTGTGGCTGGTCACACAGCTTCAGGAGAGGTCATGAGTTTCTGTTTTTTTTTCTCTCCATCTGCTCCTCCAAAAACTGCGCGGCACTGGGGAACATCGGCTGCCTGTTCCGCAGGAGGAGCGTGATGTAGTATTACATCTGTTCCATCCCGTCAGGACAGCGTCGGATAGATATGCGATATCTTTGGATGCTCAACTAGTTACGCTCATTCAACCCCGGTATGTATTCTTTCAGCCGAAAGAGACAGGTGTCAATTCAAGGATCAGGGATTTTCACTTTTTTTCCTTATCTATGCAATCTCTCATCAGAAGGAGGTGTGTTGCTTGTCTCCATCCCACATGTACCCTATGAAATTTTAATCTTGTTTGCGATCCACATAGCACTCCACTCGCTTCCCTTGAATTTCCAAACCTACGTGGTATTAAATGGTTTCATCCCCTGGTTATCGGAGATGGAAGTCACAACCTAATAGTAGGTCACTGCTATTGGAGCAACGTACAGATTCCCAAAAGATAGGTTTCATCCACCCATATTGCCATTTTAATTTTCTGTTATTCCACTTGTTCACCCTCTCAACATTTTTCCTAACCGCCTCTGCTAAGTAATCTGACTAATATCTACGCATCGGATCACACAGCGCCACACTTGACCTTGCCTTGTCCGATTCCAACATCATCGTTAAATTTTCTTTCTCTCGTTCTTTTGTTTGTCTTTTTGCGCTTGTCTAGAGAGCTCTGTTGCAGACTCTGGACGTTTCTCAAACAGGAAACTTCCTGGAATCTTCTCTCACAAATGATTTTTTGGTTTGATATGTCGTTCTGCCTGTCACTTATCTGCCTTCGCACGTGTCCTACCCACCAGCAGTTCATCTCGGTGCCCTCAATGGTCACAGGAGTTTCTGATAGTATACAGCATGTACCGCTATTCAAATGACAACATCACCATTTTCTGATGCATCATTAGGCATACAAGGGGGTTTCCCTTTCACCTGTTCTACAACTTCACCTCGCTCTGTTGCCTTTCGGGGATTCTCATGACTAGCAGCACGTTATGGATTCCTTCTCCCTTAGATAAGCATTTTCCACCTATTTCCATGCTTGTAGCCTCAGCTATCCCCTCAGCTGGTGTAATTCCTGCCTGCTTCGGCTACTACCACCAGTTTCTCCTGAGCTGGTAGTTACAACTTTTTCAAAACCGGAATTTTCCCGGAACTCAATGACGGGTCACCTCTGCACTCTGTATCGACACAGCAAGCAATCAACCTTAATGCCTTCGATGGTAAACAGGAGCCTTAACTGTGACAGCCAGTACCCCTATCAAGTATTACATCAATCTTCTTTGAAGCATCATCTGATACACAAGATCCTCCACCTGATCCAACACCCTCTTGAGCATTCTCTGAAATATCAGCTAAAGTCTCTGGAATGAACCTGTTCACCAGTTGATCTAACCTTCTGACTTCTCCTCTTCCCTTCTTTGACCTTTGTCTTCTAACTAAAATTATCTCGTGCTTTCTAGTTGGGGCTTTAGTTCTGGCGCGATAACCCCCAGCCCCATCTAGTTTAACGACTGATCTTTTCTGTAAAAATATATGCATTTACGTCTGGGTTTGGTTTTTCCTCTTTTGGTTGTGTCCATGTTTCCCGATGCAGGGAAACTCATAACCGCTTAGTTTCCTATCTTTTCTCTCTCGACAGTGGAACATGTTCGTCTAGATGTGTCCATTTTCCCCCACCCGTAGCAGATTACGACTGTCCTAGGTGAAATTGTTTCGTTTGATTCAGTCTCTTTGTCTAGATATTCTTTAATATCTGGTCTGACATTGTCTCGCACAGTCCTCGTAATGGACTTCAGACAGGTCTCGTCCAAATTGAATTGAGTCTTTCCTCCGTGACAAACTGTTCCTTTTGCCACTCTGTAATGTCAATGGCTATTTGTTGTCATCTTCAACACCTAATTGTCGAATATGTTGTTTTTGAGCGCATGTCCATTTTTGCGAGGAACAATCCATGATAACAAGTTGACTGCATCTTGTACTGTCGGTCTTTTGGTGATAGGAAAGTTGTAGGCGCTGGGTGCAAGCGAAGTCGTCCACGGAGAGTGTTGCAACAGCGATGCCTTATGTCGTCAATATATTAGGGCTAGGCCGAAAGTCGAGGTAAAGTGAAGCCTTATGGCTAGCTCATACGACTGAAGCGTATGCTGAACGTGTGTTGGATGGAGTAGGTGTCGGGTCTCTACGCAGCCGGGATCCTGAATCGAATAGCGAAATGGAGTGGGCCGGAGGACCCTATATGTAAGCGATCTGAAGGTGGCATGAAAGGGGACTGGGAAGGTTATAGTCCTTATGGAAGATCGTGCAGAGACAGTTTGTGTGGAGCCGGCTAGCTGCGAGGTCCGACTAAAGCTTGTGGCCTACGCGGTGACCTGGACGACA
>CAJDSM010055403.1:2514-15401 GCA_903981925.1 Ostrea lurida | reverse complement strand
GATCAACTTTTTCAGAACCCCCTTTTTGTAGACAACGAGAAGATCACTGGATCAAGACACTGGACACTGCATTTCCATATGGATACAATGATAATGTACAAAATGTAGGGATTTGACTAGTCCAATGGGAAATAATGTCAATGAAACTTTCCAAATGCACAAAGACGAAAACGAAGTCATTGGCAAACGTTCGGTAGTCTAATTTATGATGAGAGCAATTATAATATCTAAGTTCATCGATATCCTCCTACAAAACGTTTAGCCTGACTTAGGACGACACTAAACCAACCGTCGGATAATAGTATTGGGAACATTGACGATGTACTTATTAATAGTCCACGTCGAGTTCGTATATAAACCCAAGAATCCAAATTAGGACAGAGCATTCAACTTGCACCCCATTTTTAATCAATTGACCCTCGCGTGATGGTGAATTATTCAGAATATTGTTAAACCAAAAACTGTAAATTACTACTGGAGCTTACGATGATATTTTACTGTATCCTTATCCTCCTAAAGAGTTCGTACGTATGAATGTTCAGTATTCCTATCTTAAGCTGATATGTCGGCACAGACCGGTAACTCGAGAAAAAAGGACATGCTGACCTAAGAATCTTTGAAACATCAGACCTCTACCTAATTACTGTTATCAAATCAAGATTGGCCTAAGGCATATCTTTTCTTTCCCCACGTATATATAACGAGTGTGTAGCAACCATAACTGGGCTAGCTGAAAAGAGTTTGTATAGACATCCGTCGGAATACTACGCTTACTGGTAGTTGATAAAATGTCCGGTGTATAACTTCATAATTACATGCTTTAGTGACAGTTACATCCAAACGCGACTATATACGTATTTGCTGACGATGGCTGTCTGAATTATGATGCACTAATCACCATAGCCAGTCCCATCTTGTTCTGATAATATTATGCGAATGGATAAGTGCTTTGAACGCCTTTCACTCATGTGTTAAGGAGATAGCAGTCCACCTGAGCTAAGTGCTCTGCTACCCCCCACAGCGACTTTTGCGACTTCCCTGTGTTTTCACATGATTGATGCCATCGGCAGCTGGCGAAATGACACGCAGGCGCTAGAGTTTTATAATTAACTGACAACGAGCAGACGCGACAGCCATTGTAATGTCTGGATAAGAACTTTCAAATGTAAAAGGAACATCCAAATAAAAAATTTTGCTAGGGAAATGGAAATTATGGTTACACTGTATCTTATCGAAGCTATTGAAAAACCGAATGGTCAAATGAATTGCTAAAGCATTTCAGCCTAACTGAAATCACAGATTGATGTCTTTTATGAGATTGTAACCGAAGACTAGTCGATCGGGTGTTAAATACGCGAAGTTCGTTTGTACGGTCTTGAATGCAAAGTTTAATTATTGTCATAGTCAATAATAGAACACCTACATTTTATTGTAAAGTCCTCGAATGAAATAACTAGTATTAAGACTTATGACAAGATGCCAATGGATAGGCGTGATAAGTCTGCAAATTCAAATGTATAATAAATGGATGAGAATACATCTATACAATCTTGTATAGCGTGCAAGATTTGCTATAATCTATGCCAGACGGGCATCAATGGTGAGCTAACTTCAAGCTAAGGTTACATTAAGTACACAGCAGCACACTAATGTCTAATGTTCCCTATAAGTTGAGATAAATTAGATTATCAATATTTCTTTACTGCAGCTATCTAAGAAGGCAATCTTAATACACATTGAGAGAATGTGAGAGTGACAACATCAATTCTTGGGTATGTGTCTATTGAGACGATTTATCTAACCTCACAGGACATCCTATGCCTAGGTATCCTAGTTCACTATGCATCCGGTCTTTGGGTTACCGTCCATAAAATCTTTTTCGAGAGCGCGACTAACACAGGTGGTAATTGAGTATGCACAAGGTTTAAGTGAGAAGTGAAACAGAGCAGTGGTAATACCATCACTCATCATAAAAGTTGTAAGTTGCGAGTGAATTTCCAACGTAACATGAAGAATCACGGTATAAGAGAAGCCAGCATCTAGAAGAGGACAGGGTATAAGTCTTTAGTCCGAATGCGACGTGACATCAATACATGGATCTTGCAACTCTAAAAATTGGAATATCAACAAGAAAGCAACGCTCGAGAGCGTAGCAAATAAATAGTTATTTATATATGAACGCCCCATCCTGGGCGATGCTTGGCTGGTTGGACTGTTCAATTCCCCGACCGCAGTCTACTCACAAAATCGATAAAGATTCGATAAGTGTGCTATATCTGGATATCTGTTACATAGCTAGAAATACCGCATAGTATTTTTAATTGTCAGAGTGGTAAACATTGTAGAAATCCATTTCAAAATTAAGGATTATATCCTCAAGGCATAGTTCTGACTTCGAAGTTGGCCCGCATCTTATGGGCACACTTCACACATTTAAGTTCCCACTTGAGTTATAAAGTTATACTTTCATGTCGGAATTTCCAACTTCTCGTCTATCTGAAGGCATCAAACTGACAGAGAGACATAAGATTGTCGAAATGCGCATACGGTAGCAATAAAAATGTGGTACCGTATATTTATTGATATTAACCGGTACTACTTATCTATTAAATAATGACTAACGATCTCCGATATACCACAAGTGAACTAAAAATGAGACACTCAGAATAACTTCTAGTCTGTTCGATATTTCTGCGATATCTATTGAGTAGCATAGACAACCATATTACCAAATAGCGGAACTAGACTTAATGACGTAGGGTGGGGAGATTGTCATGCAGGTTTCTCGAACGTTCTGAAACCATTCGTTTAACTGACCTGTAGCAGGTTAATCCTCAGCTGCCTATATAGCGTTTTTTAATCCTTTTCAACCTTCGATACTGAAAGAAACTTACATGCGTATGGATTATATTTGTTATCAAGAAAACAAGGCTAACTTATACACTAAAAGATTAGTTGTAACAGGGTTTTCAGTAATGGCAGAGTTCAGATTTAAAAACGCAGGATATTGCAAATTCCATGTTTGTCCACCCCGTTTGAAACTGCATTGGTGAGAATATTAGTCTGTAATTGACATTCTTTCATAGCAACTTAATATTTCGTTTTTATACACTTCATATTTAGACTACGGCTCACTCACCGTATACTCCTGTATCAAAAGATGTTCCAGCGCGACTTATCTTGGTTGAATAGGGTGATCCGCATAATGGGTCCTCTGGTGTATTCTGAGGTGGTCATGTTCGAATCTTGTTTTTGTATTCTTCATTGTACCTTGACTAATTCTAGTATCTTACGTAGTCGATTGACTGTATGTTATTAAAAGTTGCATCGACTTGTACAAACATCTTAGTATGTCTAGCAGGTGGTTTCCAACACAAATTTAAAGTCAACATTTCGTATAACTTTCTGAGGCGTCGTCTATATCAAAACCGATTTAGTTACAGATATTTGAGCCTATAACTATTTCGTCAATTATGCTTCTATGTGTGTGTTTTCATCGCTCATCGTTAAGTACGGCTTCGCCCTGGGTTTCTTTCAACTACCAACTATTGATTTGAGCTAAGGAATTGCTGCCGTTTTGAGCCCTCAGTCAAGGATATGGGCTTCATGGCAAATGGTATTTCGATCACATGAGATGCTCAAGGTACATTCTAAGAGCAACATAATGCCCTCTGGTGTGTCAGGGGTTCGATGTATTCCCCAATTCATGTTGTTCTTGCATTCTATTATAGTGGACTCGTACGAAATTGATGAAACTGTTCGTTAGTGAGGTTGACTTTTAACATAGCACTTATCTTTTGTCTCTGGTCAAATTGATCGAAAGTAGATATATTCAATGAATATAATTTCACCACTTAAATTTCAATATAGATTCGCAACTAAATGGTTTTTTCCCTTTCTTATGCGGCGGTGGCTTCAGTACCGGTAGATGCGTTTGCCCATCGCAATGGCCGGAAGTGGGTGTATCGCAATCGCCGGCGCCGACAGAATAAAAGATCGTAACAGGTAGTGACAGTTCCACTGCCAAACGCTTCGGCAACAGGTGTGAATCACGGGTCCTTCGAGATGACGCTTTAAAAACGGATGCGTGCGCACAGGTGTGTCATACGCTAAAGAACCCCACTGCTTAAAATCAGCCATGGTGTTAAGCATTGAGGCCTATAATTTGCAGCCTTCTACACTCGGCAATGGTACGTCTCAATAAGTGAATATTCTCTGACGGGACGAAAAACAACAATAACATGTCAATCGATCCTCCATTCTTACCATTTAGATAAGACTATGACAATTTAACAAAGATTGTAAGAATTGTAAAAGAGATTCAGGAACAAAGACCCTCGTAAGACCTATAGAAAAGAAATTATATTCAGTAGCAAGACTCTCAACTCGTGAGAGTAAAGTTTACAGTGATGTAATTATATATGACATGGTGTTTGATTGGTATCTCACTGGAACAATTTTGAGAAAAAGCAGATTCTTACTGCACACCTATGAATTTGACTAGATATTGACAGTGAAAGAGTTTTTAGCATTAATTTGAAGACAGGCAATATTAGATTTCATATTTATGCTGAGGAGGTATTATCCATTTCGTCACGAAAATGTGACCATTTGATACTGGGGATCAGGCCTTTCAATTATTATAATATCTTTGTTCAATTATTCCAACTTTCATCCTAGAAGTAAACTGGCAGAATCTATCTAATACGTGTGTTCAACTCATTGATTATAAAATCTTAATATGCAGATAAGGATAGCTTGTATAAGGTGAATACAAACAGATATTGATTAATTGAGGCCTTCTTGCTGGTGGAAGTGTTAATGTCCCCGCGAGCTATGATAATACCGGATCTAGTAATTAATTGGAGTGTCTTAAAATAGAAATTCAACTAATAAAATGTTAGGATATATATATCTCCCTCAGGCAGTGCTTGATCTTCGACGAGTTTTACTGATGGCCCAATCTTATTGGACTACGATGATATTTTAAAGAGTGTTTTACTTTCATGTTCTTGGGAATATTGCATATATTTTCCGAATGTTGGACTAGTCACTGAAGAAGCATTAATCAATTGGATTCGAAAATGCGCATTGGTGCATTAAAAATTGTACATGTTATGATTCCAGCATAAATCATAATTGTGACATTTAACAATTACATTATTAATCCGTATTTTTATCATGAATAGATTAAAACCTAAATGGACATAAGCACGTAATATAAAGTAATATCCTTCGTAGATATTTATAGAACATATCTTTGCCTCTTCAGCAAGTTTCCGTATAAAAACACTCGAAAGAGGCACAGTATGCACTATAACGAGACTAGTATGTAAACAATGTTACAGACCGTAGTCATCAGAATACGTGACGTTATGTAACATTTTTGGTGTGTACACAAGAACCGTGCCTAACTCAATGCTACATAGCTATTAGACAAAATTATTCACAACTGTGGTGGAGATAGGATACGTAGAGTTAAATCCATGTTTAGCTTATGTTGGCGGGCATACTTGCGCTTTTTTTTTTGGGGGGGGGTATGGGAAACATCTCATCGTAGATACACGATAATGAGTTCCTTTTATGTGACCTGTAAAACAGTATAAGAAATGTATTGAATTGGTAATGGATGGTCACTGAGTGTAATGTGTGCATTTTCTGTCACCTCGCTTCTCAGTACTGTTCTCTCGTATTGCATTACAGGTCACTAAAATGGATGTAATGAACTCTCCAGTCCATGCAAAATTCAGTCAATCTTTCAATGGACATTACGGTCCCCTTTTTCACCAAGTCACACCTCCTTACATCTCCATTGGGAATCCCATTATGCAGTTCAATCCAGTTGGGCTAAGTGGTCAATTGGATCATTATGGGAAAGGGATGGCCTCATGCCCATTAAGCTGTATCTCACTGACCATTATCAGTTAATTCAGAACTTATATTTGGTACAGTGTTATTATACATTCAAGTCACTATTCAGTAACCAGAATAACATTATAGAAAGTTAGATGACATTCTAGTTACCTTATAAGTGACCAGCGATTAAGTTTTTTCAGTGACCATTTGACAAGTTAAAGTTTTCAGTTGAGGCAATGAAGTAATACTTATCATTGCATTCCAATTTTTACGTCAAACCCCTGATTGAAATCAAGGAATTAATAATTAGTCTGATCATCTTATACTGTAGACACGTAAGAAGAATATCTATGTCAGCACCTAATTCAGGCCTCTCAAACGTTAAATATACGCATCATTGGTCACGATAAACAATGGTATAATGTGATGGGCGACCTGACTATTGCCCAAGAAATCTTGGCTGCATCAAATAGATGAATCAAAAATTCTCTATCCGTTAGGAAATGTAGTTAGATAATTATCAATGCCAGATTCTGACTTGCTGTAAAAAACTAATATATCAGCTAAATTCTCAACCTCGATGATCCAAATGACAGCCTGCGTAAATCTGTCTTCAGTATACACCTGATCAACATGCTCTTTTATGAGCACGCTTCTCTGTAACATAATCAATTAAACGACCATAAGTTGCATTGTCCGCCATTGAGCACAAATTTGCCTCTTTGGACCACAAAAAGCAATCTTCACTGAAATTCCATATGGTTAAGATTATCCAAATCTATAGTGAAATAGTTTATACTACCATATCATATTTTCACTATGACGAAGTGGTGGAGAATTGCTACCCCGGAGAGTGTAAAGAAAACACTATGGATCTGTACACCTTTCTAGTGAAGAGTTATATGACTCGCCACGTCTCAGAAAACTTGTGGACTGACAGTCAAGAATGAATTTAGAAACTACAGATAATTTACTCTATCATGGTAGATTTCCTAAAACAAGGGGCTCTACATTCCTTACAATCGAAATCAGTAACTTGTGTATCCTTCATGTTCTGATAATCTGCTATGATTTCAAAGAAGACGCCCGATCATAGAAAACAATAATTTAAACTTCGTTTAGCCTAATGGAGAAAACACAAGACTACAAGTTAGATATTTGTCAATGAGACGACTTAGGCATTCAAACTCATGAAACTTTGGGAAAAGAAGGATGTTGCATTTGCGAATTGGGTGGCATTCACCAGCCCTATGTTGAATAATTCTGAGTGAAAATTTCCTCTAATATTTCGAAAAATTCTTTGCTAAATGATTACAGATAAACAGTGGTTAACTAGGATCAAGTTTACAGAGGCTCATTCAAATGGAGTACATGAGTCGTCTAATTCTGTCTGAAGTTTAGTATCTTTACATGAAATACAAGAGTCGGCTGATACCATGCTTAATCATAGATTACCTGCATATGGCTCAGATTGCTCAAAGCATTCAAAAGTTGGTATAACTGAATTCACTATTCATATTGCAATTTCTCAATTATTCGCATATTATGGCACAATCAATTATTTGGTCATGTATCTTATAATTATAGTTAACAGGATACAACATATGTTACCTTTGCAAATTAATCGATAATCCAACAAATCTAAAACAAATTGAAGTCAAATGCTGTCTGATTGTGTTTCGTACACATCGAAACTGGCAAAAGAGAAGCATGTAAGCTATATGTGCTATTACGTCTCCAAAGGAACATAAAAAACTTGAAACAGAAAATTTTTTTCATATAATCCCAAGTTGATACAACTTGATGTCTTCTCTGACATACGTGTAGTCATATTAGTAATCCGATTTTATCATGACATGCGAAGACTATGGCGTACGCGGTGATGACAGATTGACAGTGTTCCAAGCCCTAGAAAAAACGAAAGATGGAGGAGCACGGTGTGCCTTAGGCTTAGAGGGCATACGTTCTACGCTAGGTGTGCTATCAACATAGACGGTGGCATATACTACGTTGAATACTTCATTGAGTGATTGTCATGCAAGAGAGATGGGACTATAGTTCATGGTAAGTATGCGCCGATAGTCCCAATTCTCTTGGGTCTGTCTGGTGTCTTTGGTTAAGGCATGGAATTAATATAGAAGGGAACTTACGAGATGTAATGAGATTCTCCAGGACTATCTTACAACTTAGTACAATGTGATCACATGAATAGAAGAAATAAGATGCCTATTGTTTTGAAGGCGGATGTCAAAGGTCAAGGTAGTCAATTATCACTTCGTTAGAAGGAAAACGATAGGTATGGAATCATACTCGAATTTCGGCTAAAGCTCCTATGTTTAACACTTACAAGTTGAGTAGTACCAAAGATATGATTCTAACGCATTGATGATTAACCACAAGATGCTATATGCATGTTGTATTTCTAGGTCTAAGCGGTTAACCAGGGCGGAGCTCAGATTCACAATGATAGAGTGACGAGTACGAATTATCAAGTACTTAGTGTCATAAGTGTAGTGGACATAAAACCGGCGTAAGTTGGATATTGTAGGTGGCCGAGGAATCAAAACCGGAGTTTGGACCGTAGATGTTCAAGACGTATCTATCCAAATGATTATTTCGTTGGTACTTGACAGCAGGACTTTTTAGTTTAACCAAACTATGCAATAGTCTATTTTATGCCAGGGCATCTGCAAATAGTATAAAATTGAGTGGACAGTATTGTCCTTGGATAAAAAGTCATTTGATTGATCTCGATTCATATTATATCAGAATAAAGGTTCTATATACTAGGTTCATACGATTGCTTACATAAGGCATACAGATACTACGCGAAAATGGAAAGATTGTGCAATATTTGCAAGCCTCAAAGGCTAGGCGCTTAAATATTTTCAGGTGCCAAGCTACCTTCAGGTGGCAGCGTTGCCACCCAACGCTGAGAAAAATATGGCAATGGACCATATCAAAAAAAAAATTTTGGGGTGGCGGACGAGGGGGTTTAATCTCTAAAATTTAATTAGTGGTCCAATAACATAAACATTGTAAACGAATACTAATGTCGGCGTTTAGACTAGTGAAACCTTAAGGCCATATTTATTTACAGACTTTTTTGGATACCTAACTTCAAACTTTTATTCTCAAATACACTATTACCTTGATATGGCGTCATTTTTTCAAATAAAGAGGGATGGGCTTGGGCTCTCGTCACATATAAGTATCGCAGTTCATCATTGGTCAGTCAATCAATTATCTTTAGAGCCTTGTTGTCTGACCCCTCTAGCGAAGTAATGTCGACGATATATTCGCGATACCTATTGAAAATTATAAATTCAATTCAAACTAGGGAGGAGTTATTAATTTTTGAACAAAGAAGGGAATGTTAAAGGGCTTTGAAATTTCTAAAAACAAATGTATTTTCAAGACATTTTCGATTCGACTCACCGCGAGCGAATTGACCTTGGACTTGGACTTTATAAGGGGGAATTAGGTTAGTCTAGTCAATGCTCGCCGGGCGCTCTCATGCTGTCTTCCTCGAGACCACTCTTATTGCCGTTTACTTTTCCTTTCGTAACTCCTCTTAACTTGGTGGGATTTTAATTGAATTGGTACAAGGTGTATAGTCAATACATCAATTATTCGGGGGATTGTCTAATACCAGTTATTAAGTGCAGAACCTCAAGTTAGTCCTATTTTAATAAGTTGCCTCTGAAAACGAGGTGACACCGAAGAAACAATAAAAATAATTGGCACAGGGATCTAGATGAGGGGTGTTACATCAGGCTAATGTGTTTCTTAGGAATCTCTACTTGTACCGTATAGGTCAAAATCATTTCACTGACGTCTTAGCCCGTTCCTTATGTTCGTTCACATTTTTGGATACTTTCTCATTCATTAGTTTTCTTGCAAATAGTTTTGTGAATCGTTACTAATTTAATATAAACTCAAATTCTGTTTAGTTCTGGTTTAAAACATGAGCTAATAAAGTAGAGAGTAACGGCGCTCGATCACGATAGATATGACGTTTGTTTCTGGTGTACATTTATTATAATACAACAGTTTAGTGGATTCAACACTTATTTAAACACACCCCCATGAATTTTCATGTCTTTCTCGAATATGGTCACGCAATTTCATCCCGACATATTAACACGTTTGATAATATCTTCAATAATATCTTTCATTTGATATTAGTCCTCAAACAACCCTAGATCATTATTCGTCTAGCTCAAAATCTTGAGTAACTGTTTTGGTTCCATCATACGGATTTGGTATCTCTTTTCAAATATGTCGACAATACGCACCTGCAATATACATACTACCGTACGTCTGGTCCCGAACATCTCTTTCAGACAAACTACATGTAGTATCGATGAATCCATAATTGCAATATAATGCTAACGGTGTTTTATTGTTGGTTAAAGTGGGTATAAAGAGTTGTTAAACTGAGGGTCTTCAATTTGATAGAGATATTGTTTCGGAAGAGAACCAAGCATTTCCAATGAAATATATTTTTTTTTGTATTTTTAAGATGCTTCATAATAAAAGTAAGACACAATCGAAATGGGAAAATTTTTACCTCATTTGAATATTAACAACGGCAAATCTGTATATATCCCATGTAAAGTTTGCTATTTTTTTCTATTTTCCCCTGGCAGTTAACTGTAAAGTAGTACTATTTTAAGATATTGATAAAATGAAAATGTTTGAACTCGGCTTGTGCGCAGTTTTTGCTGGAACGCTGACTAGAGGTGTTCACTCGTAAAACTAGGATATATTGCATTAATAGGATAGCAAGCAGATACAATGTACATATGACTTCTATGCATGTTCTTTTTTTTCCGATCGGGTGCTCTTGAGAATTACAGCACACATTAGATATTGATTAACAATACATAATATTGACGTGTGAGTTAGCAATTTTCCAAGGAGTATGTATTAGACTTGAGCTTTGAAGACACTGACGAGGATGCTATCATAATTTACTTTGGTTCAAATATAGACCATCGGTGCAGACATATTAACATTTAAATGAACTGTTCAGATTGAATATTTTTGTGCCAATTCAAGATTTTGAAAGGGTTTGGATAGGGACTAATATTTTTGTGGTCGGAAGGAATTGAACTAATAAAAAGATATGATTAATATGTTCTATTTCATTAATATAGAGTCTATTTTATACCCTATTGTATATTAGCAGTTTAGAATTATGATAGAAGTAGATGATTGGAACTAGTTCAAATATGTTATTTATAATTTTGTTGAGGATTTTTCAACAATAATAATATATCTAAAAGTCCAATTCAATTAACTCGACTATTTTTGTGCAAAAATCAGTATGTAGCCAATAATTTAAAAATTTGACAATATGCTATTTTAAATCTCCATTTTAAATTTTGAGACAGAATTTCTGAATATACGTTAATTTTTAAAATTACATCATCTCCTAAAGTATTTTTTAACTCTGAAATTCGATAATACGAGTTTTTTTTTTCTTCCGTATTAAGGAAAAGGTATTATTTATTTCCATTAAAGTATAAATTCTGTTTTTATATTGTTGGTAAGAAGAATTAATTTGTTCTAGTTCATGTAATGAGTGATTGTATTCTTATGTTTGTTTTACCAGCCAAAGACGAATTGGATTTAACGAAAATAAATGAGACTTTAGTGAGGCAGAAAGGGTCATGTTAAACACTGTAACTTGCAAACATAAGCTGGAAAAATGTATCGTTTTTTATTTCTGATGCTCTTTCATGTAGATAAAAAATAACTTCCAAAAGTCAAACACCACTAGAACTTTTAACTTTTTTTATACAACTTAAAGTTTAATAAGATCTGTGGAATATCATTGTTCGTGGGGGAAATGTTCGGGATTCGTGGGTCTCTACCGACGAAAATTTAGTGCCTCACGCAGTGTTTGTTAGTTCTTTTAATGTTTACAAATGTTATGCAGTTCGCTTTTTCAATTACCCCACTGAATTTACGTCCAGAACAGCAAAATTTTGGTTCCCACGAAATTGAACCCGAATAAAATGATTCAATAGTAATCTTATGGAATAACAAGCATAAATAAGTATAATGTAGGAGTGCAGGTGGATACAACCCACTGGAAACCTTTATTAACCTTAAGTGACATGAATAATTAATTGTAGCAAAGCAAATTCTAAGTCTGCAATATTTTCTTGGGCAATCTGCAATATTAGATGGTTATTTATTGTTATATGAGTCAATTAGCGAGGGTATATAAGGGCACAGGCTTTGCCTTACGCTTTCAACTTCCATTGCGTTTCATGAATTTACTGTAAAGATAATCGCAGGAAGACGTATCATCTCAGATATTGACATGTTATAAAGGCGAAGACAAAGTATCGAAACGTAATAATGTTAAAACACTACAAAAGAGTGTAGGGCAACAGAACTTCGATCAAACCGAGAGAGGATCCAGGGTGCCAGGAGGAGTAACATACCTCTTGCTAGTCAACCGCGTGAGACTTGTAGTGACAAGTAAACGGGTTACTGTCCGTCAAATCTAGTATGGAAAATGACATGTCTATATAAGGGATGGAAAATCACAGATGATGGATATGACTTAGTGATAATTTGTAATCCGCAAACAAGGTATTATACACTGATTTGCGTATGATGACTTTAAACGAGATGTCGTTATACTTAAAAGAAATTTTTCAGAAACCTGCTTTTTTGTAAGTAAATGTAGAAGGATTCACTGATCAGAAAGTGGACACTACGCTTTCCTATTGATACATGATTATGTACAAAAGTGTAGGAATTTGACTAGTTCAATGGGAATAATGTCAATGATAACTTTCAATGACAAGAGGAAAACGTAAGTATGAGCATTCGTTCATTGCATCTAATAGCCACAATACAAGATACACTCTTCGCTCACTCTTTTGCCTTACGTGCAAAATTAGGTCCACATCTAATCCACAACAAAAATTTTCTCTGTTATTGAGAATGTTTGAACAAGTTATTAGTGACGAGCCCAAGCTAGTGCCACAACTTGGACTTTTCGAACA
>CAJDSM010055387.1:0-26448 GCA_903981925.1 Ostrea lurida | reverse complement strand
TTATATTGGTGTTCCCTCCCTCTCCCTCCCTCCCCCTACACACACCACACTATCACACATATCACACGTTGGCTTTAGGATATAATATCAACTCGTGTCCTTGACCTCTTTTTTTTGTTTGCTGGTTAGGTTTGCTAATATGTCTTTTATTGATTACACATGTTACTTGTTTCATTTTATGTTGACCTCTCTCTCAATTTTGTGCGTTGCACGACGTTAGATTTAGGAGATTTACTTTTATCTAGTAGCAATAATTGGTGATATAGGGTCTGTAACACTATGATTTCGATTTTTTTTTTTTTGTAGCATTATTAATCATATATTATGGTTAATAATAATCTAAACTGCTCTCTTTGTGTTGACGTATTTCCTTAGATATGACGTTTTCACTAATTTCAATTTGTACGTATTGTTGTCCTACTCTTTTGTGTGCTGTTACGGTGATGAATAAATAAATAAATTGCCTTTGTACGCCTCTAATTTCAATTATCATCTTTTCTTTATTTTTTCTCTCTCATATGTGTTATTCATTTTTCACAAATACTGTTTTTAAGTAAAAATTATAATTGTTATAAGTATAATAAAGTTTTGTAAGGATAAGAAGCTTAAGTTCTCCGTATTTTGTTATTTTACGAGTGTAGCGATACTTGTGCAGGGTTTGACCTGCTTTAATAATGAAGTCCTCTCTGTCTTCTTTGCGTTAGTAATTTAATAAAATATAAGCTTGAATTATAATAACGTGCACCAAGGTTTTATGAGTGAATCATATTTCGTGTATTTTAGATAAACCGTATGTGGCTAGAAATAGTTTAAGTTCGGCTATTTCCTTTGTTATAATAGTCATAGTTATATAATTTGGTGCCAAGCCCATTTGATGTTGAGCGTGTTTAATAATATGTAGGTCAAATGGTAGCCTAACACGTGTTAATTTAGAATTTTGATCCTTTGCGTTCTCTCGCTAGTTGATCGTGTTTTTAGAACTGCCTCTTTACTTTAGATCCCGATAATTCTTTTATATTTGTGTAAAAAATTTGTAAACTTTCTTCGTAACACTCTGGATGTGGTGCAATAGTGTTTGCAGTTAGGTCTATGTGGGATGTAGTGTCTAGTTAGGTTTCTATTTATTCTTATTTTGTTTAATTATGTAGTTTTTTATTATTTTTTTATTTTTGTGTTACAATATAAAAAATATGCACAAATATTATTCCAAAAAAGTCTATCTCGTCTCGGGTCCTTGTTGTTTAGTGTCAAAGCTGCTTAAATACTTCTCTCTCTCGCCTCGGTGGTTTTTTTAAATTTGTTTTAGGTTAAGTTTCTTGTTTTCTTCGCTTCCCTTCACAACTTTCCAGAACTGTTTTAAAACATAATAGTCCCTCGTTGTCGGTCTTCTTTTTTTCATGTTTTTTTTTTAGTTTTAATATATTGTCTCTGTTTCTCTTCAATCTAAGCCTAAAGTGTGCCCTTCTTCTTAGTTTTTTTTTTATCTCTTTTTGTTTTTTGTACTAGATTATTTAATGTTTGCTCTCTCTTCTTCTTCTCTCTCTTTCCTCTTCTCTCCTCTCTTCTTCTCTTCTCTCTCTTCTCCTCTCTCTCTTCTCTTCTTCTCTTTTATCTCTCTCTTCCTCTCTCTCTCTCCTTCTCTCTCTCTTCTCCGTCTCTCTTCTCTTAAACTTCTTCTCATTCTCTTCGTCTCTTCTGCTTTTTTCTAAAATCTTCTACATCTCCTTCCTCCTTCTCTCTCTTCTTTTCTACTCTCTCTCATTCGCCTTTCTCCTTCTTCCTCTCAGTATGGTTCCTTCGCTCTCCCTCACAAACACCCTACTTTCTTGCTGTTCGGTTATTAATTATTTTTTTTGTCTTTTCTTTCTTCTTCTATAATAGCAAACAGAAGCCATCTTCTCGCTCTCTTTTTTTTTTCTGGTAAAATGTGTGTCTCTCTCCTATCTTTCTTGTCTCCTTTTCTTGTTTTTTTTTATGGCTCTCTCTCTCTTTCTTTTCTCTCTCTTCGCTTCCTCATCATCATGTTTGCATTGGTGTGGAAGTAAACAACATTTGATAAACGTTATTAAATATTTATTAATGTTTCACAATAGTCAGAGCTTGGTTTGACAACACGTTACTCTGGTTGTTTGTAATTCAGTCGGTATTTTTTTTTATTTATTATCTGATTCTTTTGATTATAAGTTTTAATTGATATAATATTTTTGAACATGTTCAATAATAATTTAAACACTTTTTTTTATACCAATATTAACACGTAGTTGGCATGCGTGAAATACATGATTGAGTGTTCAAATGTTCGTATAGGATTACGATTAAAGCTTTTTCTGCTTCTTTTGGGCATAATTCTCCTTTTCTCGAACCGAATTCACGTCTTTTATTGCTGTGAAACCGAATCGTTGCTCACGTATACACCTTAGATGACAGCTGTTATTCTTATTGTGTACAGGTTAAATTTCGCTTTTTATATTTACAGATAGTGCTCCTCGATAATTTCTGATTGCTTATGTTTTCGTTGGGTCAATTTGACTGCTTGCATATAATTTTTTTTCCGATAGCACGACATTTTTGTGAAAAGAATAAATATATGCTGACCGGTTTAAATTTTTCTTAAGCTTTTTTTTTTTTATTTTATTTATTAACGTTACATTTTTACATTTGCATTTTTTTCAAATTTTGTTAGTTTAAAAAATAATGTTATCCTGCCTCATAAAGTTTTTATTTATTCCGAAATCTTGCCGTTGTATATTTCCGTTTATAAATTATTTATTAATGATTTAACAATTATTAGAAACGTTGTAATAATTTCCTTCTATTCTCAAGAATAAATTCCGTCCGTGTAAGAGTCGATATCTGTCCGGTTTTTAATGTCGTCTGTATAATATATCGTATTTTGGGCTCACTGATAGTCGTTGTTTGGAATATATATTAGTGCTCCACTAATTTTTTTTTTCGTTGTTTTTTTAAATGTAATTTGTATAGATATGTCCAGCTCGGTTGCTATTGTATTATGTTTTAGTTTCGTGTGTCGTATTTGTTATATCCATTTGATCTGCTGGTATAAATAGTTACCTTGGCTCTACACATTTCTTTGTGTTGTTTCAAATGGGGTTTTATTTAAATATCTGTTTTTTTTTTTTTGTCTTTTTGGTCTATGTGTAATTGCATTTTTTGTTACTTAATGAGTTATTATAGTTTGATAATTGAATTTTAGATCTATTTCTTTTATTTTGTATTAAATTGTGTCTTTTCAGATTTTTTGATATTTATTGGTTCTTAGTGTCTTTTTATTTTATGTTGATTATTTTTATTGTATTTGGGTATTATATATTTATTGTCCACATTTTAGCCTAAAATATTGTACATTATTAATGTATGTATTAAAAAAACATGGTTTTTTTTTTTTTTTATTATTTTGAGTGGGTGTTGATTTTTTTATCGATGTTACTCGAGTTGGTGCAGATGTGCTTTTTTCATGGTTTGTTTAAAAGTGGTGACGTCTTATTTTTTTTAAATTTTATTAAATGTTTTGATAATATATGCTTTCTTATATTAAAATTGGTGTGCAAAATTAAAAAACCTCTATTTTTTAAATTTTTCAGAGTTCTTGTGTCTTTTTTTTTGGTGTTTTATTATTTTTGTGTTATTTGTGTCTTAAGTTGAATCTTTGTAATTATTTGTTGTTTTTTGTTTATGTTTTTGTTTTTTTTGCTTTTATATTTATGGTTATGGAGGTTCATTTGAGATACTTTGGTTGTGGTGTTTGTTTAGACGGTTTTTAGGTATTTAATTTTGTGTTTGTTGGTTTGGTTTCTTTTGTTGTTTTGTTTGTGTTTATTGTCGTGTTTGGTTTGTTTTTGTGTAGGTAAGTAATTTTTTGGGGATTATGGTTGTTTTTTGTTTGTGCTTTTTAATGTTGTTCTTTTAATTTGTTGTTTTGTTTGTTATTTTATATTTTAGTTTTTTTTTTTTTTAAGTTGTGTTTTGGTGCTTATGTATTTTTTGGTTTTGCTGTTAGTGTGTTTATCGTTCTGGTAGTATGGCGTAAATTGTTTGTAGTATGCTGACACTAACTGATTTGTCTTGCTTATTTTCCCGCCCTGCTTGTCTGGTGGGGTGTTTCTTTTTCGGATAGTTCATATGTCTGTTTTCAGACTTTGTAGATTGTGCTGGTGGGTCGTTTTCGACGTGTGACTGTATTCTTATCGCTTTTTAAAGATTTTTTATTTAATAATTTTTTTTTTTTTTTTTTAGTTTAGATTATTTTTTTTTTTTTATAGATTTATTTTATAGTTTAGCTTTCTTAAACGCTATTTTTTTTTTATTCTTTGTATTTAATTAATTTTTTAATTACTGCATAGGGTTTTTTTGTGTTCTTGAATATTGTTGTCACATCTCTAGTTTAAAAAAAGTGGTTATAAGTTTATTTGTGTGTATTAAGAAATTTGAAGAGGACATGCCATGTGAACGCTAGGCCTAAATGGGTGGGCGAGGGTGTTTGGTGTGTGGAAAATACTTTTGTTAATGGGTATTGTAGATATTGAGGATTATTTGTTCTTTCTTTTTTTACGACGTATGTGTTACACAAGATTACTTTTTTATGGACCAGAATTAGTAATTTGATATTGAGTATTGGATCTGCTAAGATAGAAGGAAAAGTTTTCCGTGTTGGCTCGAAATATAAAAGGGCGTACTGTATATAAAACTTCGTTCATAGTCTGCATCCATCTCATTTTACCAATCTTAATTGAAACAAATGACTAAGCAGGAGATCTTCTTCCGGATACCACACAATCGTGAAAGAGAGACTATTATGTTTGCAGGGCAGATATTGCCCCATAGGACCACACAAAGGCGGTTAAGAATAAATAGTTTTAAGTAGTTTTTTTTAGAAGATTTTATATTTAGAGACTATGGTCAACAGCTTCCTTACAACAAAGGAGACCTTAATGCTTTTTGATGTTATTTTTTTTGTATATTTGTCATCAAACATTAATAAAAAGACATAACGTTAAATTTTTGAGAAACTCGGGAATAATTCATCAGTACCGTAACCTGTAACCTCAACATATAGTACTGTAAAGTGATAAATAGGCTAGTGTATTCTCTATTAATATGGATATTACTTGGTAAGATAGTTAAATAGCATCTCTGTTAAAAAGTGAGGTTAGATTGGCCAAGGGATAAGAGATGATTAATAGTTTTTGTCGTCTAAGATTTTCATTTATCGTTATGGTATAATCAGTATTCTAAATACCCCCCAAAAAATTATTTAATATAATCATTGCCTTTCTTTTATTTGTTTCTTCACTTTTTTTGTTTATGTTATATATGTTTTTTTTTGTATTTTTTTTTTTTGTTTTTTATTATTTTTTTTTTTTTTTTAGTTGCAAGTAAGTCACCTATTTTTCTTTTTTATTTAAGTCTTTTATCTTGTCATTCAGTCAAAATACAACCAAGAATTATTTTATTTATTAATTTTTTTTTTATTTCGATACTTGTTGGGCTTTTCCTCAATGCGTATTCATCGTTATTTTTTCCATGGAGGGCAGGCTACCTTAGAACAGTGTGATTGAGGTAGAATGTATTTGGCTACTTTTGAGTTTTTTTTTTTTATTGTTTTTACTAAAGCGACACATGCAGGAGTATACACTGTATTTTTAGTCAATTTTATGTGTTGGTTGTTGGTGCGGATAATGCGCTAATGGGTCCTTTTTTCCTTTCCTTGGTGTCTGCGGTGGTTTTTTTCTGACCGAGATTTTAGATAAAAGAATGTAAACAGTATTTATTCTTTTTACGAATCGTTAATATATATGGAACAATGTCGGGTGTTTTATTTTTTAATCTAAATATCCGGAGCTCAGAGGCGGGAAAGGTCTTAGTTGTTTGTTGTTTTGTTTTTTTATGATGGCAGGAGGAGTCATGCAATAAAAGCATCGGCCATGTGTTTTAAGCATATTTTTTGACCAAGAGTGAAAATAATTTTTATTTAATAAGTTTTGTACAAGATAGGATTTAATGGGTTTGTACTTCATGTTAGCATTTCTATATGCTCGTATGTGTTTATTCTTGTTTACCCAGAATCTTGGGACGGATAATTTTTGTGTGATTAACTTTTTTTATGGTTTTAAAATGTTTTTTTTTAGGTACTCTGGGGGCTTTTTTTATAGTGCATAATACTGTCGAAAAAAGAAAATAAAACAGTGGTACGGATGAAATTAAACAAGGTAAGAAGTTAATTTATCCGGTAGTTTTTGTTTTGTGGTGAGTTTTAGACTTTTTTAAGACACTAATTATGAAGGATTATTATTTGGGACTCTTCTTTTAGTGTTTGTTTTTAATTGTTTTTTTTTATCCATGCATGGTTTTATTTTTTGGTATCCACCACATGAAATTAACTCTTGTTTTGTAAAGAGGGATTCTATGATATTTTGTAAAAAGATTAAATACCATTTAACTGATATTGTTGAATTTATTAGGTCGGCGGTTTTTTTTTGTAGTAATCTGAGTTTAACATATGTCTACAACCTGTGGGGATATAATGCTAAAATATACATGACCCGTCTTTATGATAAAGGTTTTTTTAGACAGCTTTTTAGGAGTTTTGATTTTATTTTTTTTTAATTAATCTCGTTTGGATTTTTGTATATATTGTGTGAGATGTTTTTGTTGGCCTTAAATCGCGGATGGGTGTCTATATGATTAATTAATTATGATTTTTGTTCTGTCTATCGATTTTTTTAACTTAGTCACTTTGAGTGTCTGAGAGTCTTCAATATTGTATTTATTGTTTTATTTTGGCTCAGTTGTCCATATTAAGTGTCTGTCTTGACGTTGGTCTCATAAGTTGTTTTTCTTCTCATTTATGTCTCTCTCTCTGTCTGTTTGTTGATTATTTTTTTTGTTGTTGTTTGTTTCCTTGTTGGTTGTATTGTTTGTTTTTGTAATAAATTTTTACATTCTTTCGTACTTGCTAGTTTTATGTTTGGGAAAGTATTTTTGTTTCCTTTGTCCTAGTTTCTTTTTTGATTTGTCTTATATTTTACCTTCTCATTTTTTTTTTTCTTTGTGTTTTTTGGTTTTTCTTTAGGTATTTTTATGTGTTGTTACTTTAGTTTTTCTCTTTTTCTTTTTTCTTCTCTAATAATGTTTATCTATTTGTGTTTTGTCTTTTTTTGTTTTTTTAATTATTTTTTGTATTTATGTTTGTTGTATTTTTTTTTTTTTGGTGTATTTTGTGTTTCCGTTGTGTTTTTTTTGTGAGTTTACATCTTTGCTAACTGCATTTTATTTTAGTTTTTCCTTTTTTTGTATATGTTCCTGTGCCAGTGTTTAAAGTGTCATAAGTAATTATCTATGTAGTTGTTTTAAAATTTTGTGTTTGCCTTTTTTTTTATTTTTCTGGTGTTTGTGTTTTTATTGTTTGTTTTGTTTTGGGTGTATTTTTGGTGGTATTGATTGATTTCTGGTAATAAAATTTTAGTATTATTTTTTTTTTTGTTATTTCTTATTTTTATTGTGGTATTTTGTGTATTTGTATCTATTATGTGATTTTGTTCTTATTTTTTGGTTTTTTTTTTTAGTTTTTTTTTTTTTTTTATTTTTTTTTTTAATTTTATTTTTATTTATCTTTGTTAGAGTTTTTTTTTGTTTCTGTTTTAATTTTTATTTTTTTTGGATTGTTTGTTATTTTATTTTTTTTTTTTTTTGCTTGTTCCTTCGTTTCTTTTTTTTGTTTTTTTTCCAGCTTATGTGTATTTCATTTATCTCTCTTAATTCTTTTCTTTTTTTTTTTGGGCTCCAGAGATAGCGTCCAATTGTTCGGTGATCACTTTTGTTTTTATTTGTGGATTTTGTATATAAGCTTTTAATCCTTTTCCTTTTCTTAGTGTCTCTTTTTTTTTTTTTGTAATGGTGAATGTGTTTTAATTTTTTAGGGTGATTTTTTTTTTTAATCAATGCTGTATTGGTGTGTTAAATTTTTTTATTATGGATTGTAACATTATGGATTTTCCTTTATAATAATGTACTAAGACTTGCAGTGGTTTAATAGGGGTTTTATGGGACCAGTATTGGATTGAACTGGAGTAATGGGGCAGGGGGCCTTTAACTTAACATTCTTTATTATTGGCATTTTATGATGGATTTGACTTTCACCCTCTCTTTCAGGTTTGAGATTACTCGGTTAATTTTTTATCACCTTGTCTTTTTTGGACATCCATAAGGTTTTTTGGGAATCGCTTATAGTTTTTTTCCATTACATTCTTTTGTGTAATTTATATAATCATTTTTGCATTGGTGGTTTTTTTTTTATTTTTTTTCTTTTTATTTTTTTATTTTTTTATATTTTTTTTTATTAATTTTATTTTAGATTTTTATTTTTTTTTTTTTTTGTTTATTTTTTGTTTTGTATTTTTTTTATTTTTTTTTTTTTTTTTTTGTTTTTTTGATTTTTTATTTTTGTTGTTTTTTATTTTTTTTTGTGGGTCTGTATTGTGTTTGTTTGTTTTTTAAACGTTCTTTTTGGCCAAAATCGTTTTTAAAATAAGTCAGGGGGTTGGTGTAAACCCAATTAAAAGTGGGTTTTTTTTATTTTTTTTAATTTTTTTAAATTTTATTGTTTTTTGTGTGTGTCTAATTTTAGGTACGCTCACGGTAATGTAGATCATCCAATTCGGTGTGGAATATAGATATTTATACTAGAGTTTTAAAATGATATTTTTCGTACGAAAAGCTGTCATGTGGTGAATTGTAGGTTTCTGGGTGACATTTGGGTTTTTTCGTTTTTAGGAGGTGGTATATTTATACTAGCTCAATCAGTTTAGTTAGTGTTCTCTCTCTCCTCCGCAGAATTTTAGTTGTTTCTTAATTAGCCATTTCGATAAGCGAGGAAGTTTTATTTAAGATTAGCTTTGGCTTTGTGGGATCTGTTTTTATTTGTTTTGTGATAAATCTCTGTATGGTGGAGCTGCATTTAAGAGGATCTGGTGTTTGTTTATTTTGTCTGTTCTCAATATCTTTATTTTTTAATGTTCTCATTCTTCTAATGAGTGTGTTATCATTGGTGGTTACTGTTTTCAGTTTGTTGGCACGATAAATTGTATCGACTTCTATTTTTTTTTTGATGCTTTCATTTATCAACCAGAGTAACTTCTTTCGCTATGATTAGTAAGTTTTTTGTGGGTTCTTTTGTCTTGACTATTTTTCGTTGCATTAAAATTAACTTTTTGGCTTCTCCTAGGTTCCAATATTTTTTTTTTCCGTCCTTAGAAACCGATTTGTTTTAATTGCATTATTAATTGTTGCTTTTTTGGATAGAATCTTGTGTGTAAAATTTTTATCTGTACTGTTTGTTGCATAATTTCTTTTATGATTCATAAAATTTTCTGGTTCTCTTACTCATGTTATCTGGACTATTTTTTGTTTTTTTTTTTTTTATTTATTTATAATATTTATATTTTTTCTAATGTCATATGGCGGGCATAATACCTAATTAATTGACGCGTGGCTTGGTTTTGGATATCAATTTTTAGGATGGTTTATTATTTTATATCCATTAGCTATATCCTGAATTAATTATTGGCATTTTCTTTATATATAATTATTTAGTTGTTTTGTTTGCTTTGTTGATTTAAAGAACTTCCTTATCTGAAATGGGTGTTGAGCTGTGAGCATGTTGGATAGGAGTCTTTATGTTGTGAATATAATAGTAGTTGGATGATATGTCTGTTTACACAGTTTTTTGAGCTGCCTCTCGGAAGATCGCAAGACTGTGTTTGGCATATAGTGGATTAAATGAAGCCTGTTGCTGGGCAGTGCTGGCATGCTGTCAGGCTCTTTGTGCATATTGCGGCCGCTGTCATGCTGGGTCTGAAACGTTTTGAATCCTCTGCTTTGTTAAAAATACGTTGTATAGGGAAGACCTAGGTCGAGTACTACTAGGATGGTCGGAAGGACAAGACCTCCTGGGTATTTTTTTTTTGTTTATTCTTATTATAAATTTTTTTTTATTTTTTTGTTTGCTGTTTTTTATTCTTTTTTTTTTTTTTTTATTTGCTGATATTCTTTTTTGGGATCTCGAAATGGGGTAAAATTTATTTCTTCTTAAATTTTCTAATAAATTATTTTTTATAATAAAGAAGATGTTTATCCAAAAATGTTTCTCCACATCACTAATAGAACACTACATGACTAGGCAAAAGTTTTGAGGCACCCCGCGCCATTGGGTTTCGAACAAACCCTCTGACTCACCCCCGAGAGGATCGCTAAAGATTCAACGTAATTTAAGCATTTTTTGGAAATAGAGATCTTCCTGCATTACATCCTTGCAAAATTTAGTTTGTCTTACACACTTTATGGTGTAGCTGTAGAGAAAGAAATTTTTGGATGGTGAACAGAGGGGGAATAAGCACGTTGGTACAACTGTCGGTTTTCTTAGCAGATATTTGATCGACCACCTCCCTAACACGCCCCCCGCCCTCCGTTGACCACCGGGTCACCCCAACAGGCGTTACCCCCCCATGACCGGACTCCACAATACGCCCCCACCCCCCCCCCACCCCCACCGACCCGAGCGGGGGCACCAACCCGCGCACTCTACGAACACGGCGGGACCAAGAGACCCCCAGCGGACGTCACGCCCCCCGCTGCTCGCCGAGTTCACCAGCCCGGTTCGGCCGGAGGACAACAGACCGGCCTGCCCAGCGGGCCCCCCCGGGACCACAAAGGTGGACCCCCGTCCCGGGACCCGGGACCGTGAAGGGGACCCACGGTCCGTCGGGACAAACACCCGCGCACCGCCGGACCCCCCCCCAAACGTGCTCACAGGCCTGGACCCCCCCCCATGCACAGAGCCGGGAACGCCACCATCGACCGGCCCATGTAGAACCCTTGCCCGCCCCCCCCGCCCCCCCCCCCCCCCCCCCTCGCTAAACGACACACCCCCCAAACAGCGTCCAGCGACCGCCACCCCACCTCCCGGACCCACCCGACCCCCCCCCCCACACACCATATCCCTCCTCCTCCACACCCCCCACACCCCTCCCTCCCCCACCCCGCCCCACCACTTGCCGGCAAAAACTTGCACCCCTCCCCCACTCAACTCGGCAATCGCCCTCCCCTCCCCCCCGCCCCCCCGCGCCTCTCACCCCCAGCCCCCGGCCCAACCCCACACTTCCCCCCCTCACCCCGCCCGCCGCCCCCCCCCCCCCCCGCCCTCGCCCCCCCCTCCCCCCCTCTCGCGACCCGCCCCAGCCGCTCGCGTACACACCCCCAGGCGACACCACCACCCAGGCCCCCCCCCCCACCCCCCACCCCCCCCCATCCCCCGACCCCCCTACCCCAGCCGGGGGGCTGACCACAGGCACCACAGAGCGCCGCCCCCGCTCAGGCGCTCGCCGCCCGCACCACAACTCAACCGCGTCTCGCCCCTCCCCCCCCCCCCCCACACCCCCGCCCCCGCACCCAACCCCCGCCATCGGAGCGACCACGAACCTCGGTCCCGCCCACCCCCCCCCCCCCCCTCCTCCCACCCCCCCTCCCCCCGCCCCCCCGAGCACCCCCGACCCCTCCGGGACCGGCCCACCCACCTCCAGGCCAGCTGGCACCTCCCGCCCTCCCCCCTATTACCTCGGAGCCCCTGGTCCCTCAGACACGTATATCCCTCTGCCCGGACTCAGGTCCTACACACCAGCCACAACCCCCCCCCCCTCCCCCCCACCCCACCCAAACCACCGTAGCCCCCGCCTCCGATGAGCGGCACACGGCCCCCCCCCACTACCCTTCCACCCTCCCCCCCCCTACCCGTCGCCGCTCCCCCCCCCCCCCGCCCAACGCTCGACCCACCCGGCATCGCCGCAGCGGCCCTACCTCTTCTCACCTACCCCCCACACCCTCCCCCCCACCCGCCAACCCTCTAACCCCCCGGGCCGCCTCCAGCCAGCAACCTCCGTGACGCTCCCCCGCCCCCCCCCCCCGTTCCAGACCCTTCACCCTTGAGATACTCCGTGCTCGTTTCAAATCGCCGGCACCCCACACCCCCCCCCTCCCCCGTCCCCCACTCACCCGTCTCCCCCCCCCTCCCCCCCCCCCCCCCGCCCCCCCCGCCCCCCCCCCCCCCCCCCCCCTCCCCCCGCCCCCCCCCCCCCCCCCCCCCCCCGCCCGCCCCCCCTCCCCTCCCTCCCCCTCCCCTACCCACCCCCCCCCCCCCCCCCCCCCCCCCCCTCCCCCCTCCCCCCCCCCCCCTTACGGTCCGCACCACCCAAAACCCCCTCTTCTCCCCCCCCCCCCCCCGCGCCCCCCCCCCCCCACGCCGAGTACTCCCCCCCCACCCCCCCCCACGCACCGAGAACCGCCCTCCTGCCCGCTCCACCGCCTGCACCAGCAAGGCTACGGCTTCCCCTGACCGCAGTTACCTCCCCACATACCACCTCTCCCCCCCCCCCTCGTCGCCCCCTCCCCCCCCCTCCCCCCCCCTCCCCCACTCACCCACCCGCCTACCCCACAACTGGTGCCCCCTGGCGCACCCCCCCCCCCCCCCTCCCCCCCCCCCCCCCCCCCCCCCCCCGGTCGGCAGGATTCCTGAAACCCCTTTAATCCGTGGACACCAATTTGAGTTAAATGTAGGTTTTGTTCTCCTGACTTGTCTCACAAGTGGGGAATTCCGACGTAGCGTACGAAGCGAAGAGCTAGCAATGTTGGTGTTAACTTAGGTTATATATGATAGCAATCGAAGGAGAAGTTTAATTAGAGTAAATGTTCTTGTTACCGCAAACGACGAAATTTGCTAGTAAAAATTAATTTAGCGTCACTACTTGGAGTTTAGCCTTTCATTTTTTTGATTTAGGAGTATTCACCGCATAGACATACTCTCGATACTAGCATTCTCCATGATCATGACAAAAGACCTTTTCCGTCCGTAGGAGTCCCAACTGTAAGCCACTAGAGTGGACTGCTAAGCCCCCCGAGCGATCTTCTTTTTAACCTCCTGACCTGTTATTTTTTAACGAGAACCGACTTTTTCAAACAGAAGCTTTTGAACATAGCCATAACTGTCGAAATGGCCAAGAAATAGAGATGAGGAGGGTAGTAGGACGAAATGCTAGTACCAAATGTTTCCTGATCAGCTATAATAAGATCAGTAGGATGATGAGTCCACTTTGGAACGCGAAAGCTTTTGAAGATAGGTCAACTAGCCGAAGCGTGTAGTAGTAGGTTGGCCTCAAAACTGTATTATTGCTCTTGGGACGCGTCCTGGTGCATTTTCTACCTTTTTTGTATAATCAAATCTGTTACATGGTTGTAGAACTTTATCAATAAACTTACTAGTAGATTTTTGAAACCCTGTTGGCTCCTCCGGGCTTTCCGGGATCTTGAATTTGTTGTGATGTTACCTGAGGTTAATTCCCCAAACGTTTTGATTAGGATTGTAAATGTCCGGGAATAAGCGAAGCGAAGAGTGCGGACTCGATCCCTCCACGAGGAACCGGCCAGTGTCAAGGCTAAACGGGTGGGGCTTTGAACCGTCAGAGGTGACAGAAATGATTAACGGTGCCCGAAGTGATGGTTTCGACATAGTAAAACCTGGTTTCTCCCCCAGTGTATATTGCCATTCTCAATCACAGGGACATGGAGGCAAAAGTCCCCAGTCCTATTCTAATGATAGGTATGGAAACCATGGGCCTTACATCCTCGACACTAATTGAAGACACTTATAGAAACAACCAAAAGAGGTGTCGGAACGAAAAGATGGGCTTAGCGAGTAACTGGTGAGGCAATAGGTCATATTCGATAATAATAATGTTATCAGCAAATGTGGTTGCTTGTGAGAATTCGTGTTTTGGATTAGGGCACCAAAGCGTGATAGGAGAGACATGAAAGACCAAGTACTTTGACAAATAAAAGGGTGAAAAAAATGGACGTATAAAATGCTGTTGCAGTCAAGGACTTGCCAACTGTTGGAGATTTCGGAGGTTGGATTATGATGTTTAGCAGCTGTCTATAGAACGCAGTGGCGTTCTATCCATATATTTCTGATAACTGGTGCTTCATCCATTTCATATCTTAACTGTGCACCTGTACTGTTCTTTCTTCTCTTCCTTCTTCTTCTTTTTGTGGTCACGCTTCAAATAATACATCTTTTCTTCTTGTACTCGTCCGTGAATACAGGTGCACGAGGTCAGCCAGCCCTCATTCCCTTCCCGCACTCTCCCTCCCCCGCGTTCGCACGCAACTAATTGCACGGAATACACTTGCGTGCACTTTAGAGTAGGCAAGCGCCGAGCGAGGGAACCAAACACCAGAGAGTAATTAAAAGAACTTACGTGAGTTACGCACAACAGTTAAAGCTTAGACTGAAACAAAAACGCACTGGAAGGTGTGCAGCATCCAACGGGGAATCCAGAAACACCAGGCGAGGCACACGGCATAAGCCCGCTAAGACGAGTGCCGTCTCCACTAGTGGATTAGGTGAAGGACCGTGAGTAGGCCGACCGGTGGACACAAGACACCCAGCGGGGGAGGACGGGGGTCAATATTGACCTATGGCCAGTTCCAAATGACTGAGGGAAAGGGCTTCAGCGTATAACCCATGGGCACCCCCGGGGAGGCGGCAGGTGAACAGGACTCTCAGAATCTATGGAGAGCATACATCGTATCAATGTCCGGAGAACCAATGAACAGTTATACTTGTGCCCTCTGAAAGATGTGGAATCAAAGGTCCACACACACCCCGACGTGCTGGGAGAACAGGTAAGCTGTGTACCATAAAAGGCAGATTATAGTACTGCAAAAACCGCAACAGAACGGTTGGGAAAAAAAGAGAGGGCAAAAAACTGATAAAGGAAAAGGGGGGGCTAATCGGGTGGGGGGCACAAGACGCGGTACAGTAGAGTGTTATGGAATTGCTGCCTCTCAGAAGAAGTTCTGGAAAACAGAATGAAGGATCTCTTTTCGGGTGCGATATAGCGAACAGGACCAGGGGCAGTGCGTGTGGAGAATATGTTACCCCAATTACATAAAAAGGAGCACTGCCAGCAAAATATGGAAGTATACACACCGGTAATTGTCCGCAAAACTCACAATGCAGGATAGATACAGTGGGGCATAGTGAAATGTGGGTAATAACACACTGACAGCGGGATGATTATGCCCAGGCAAGATATGGTCCCATAAAATGCACAAATTCGGACCCCAGCATACACGTTACGATAAGAATGGGTCCATAGCGTAGTCGCAAGCGACACAAAACGCACGAGAGCGTGAAGTATTGGGTTTCCGGAAGGTGGCGAGTGGGAAGGAATTGGAACGCTTGAAGTTTAGATGAGTGTGCAGGTATTGACGGGGCAGTTCACTGGGACGTTATAGGCATAAAATTTAATACACATACAGCTTGTAAAGGAGCAAGATAGTCTGTGAGGTTCCACTAGGTCTAAATATCGCGAAAGACATGACGGCGTAAACAATCATACTCATAATTCATTTCCCATCTCTAGTTTTGTCTCTTAAGGATTGTAGAGCTGGCCCTGTGGGGATCTCAAATGAGGGGCCAATATTTCACCTGTTAAGATGTGCGAATGGGAAGGAACGGAGAGGGAAATACGCACCTACCATCGAACAGAGGGATTGGTCTCGACCAAAGCAGGCAGAAGGAAAAACCGAAAGAAACGTACTATGTTCATGTTCGGGAACCGTATACGAGGCGGAGGGTAACTCAATTGTCCAGCGAGAGCGACTTCAGGTATCAGTATAGTGCGCCTAATCGGGCGAACACAAGAACGTGATATAACAAACTAGCAACAACATGAAAAACCACAAGATGTGAAGAGTGTGGTTGCTGGTTGAAGGATGGGTGGTAAAGATGTGAAGCGCATAAGCTTTGCAGGTGTCAAGAAGCCAGTCATAAAAGTATGTCAGGTGAGCAATAGTAAAATGTTCGCGTCTCAATAAATAGAGAGCGTGCAGCGGGGAGGAATGAAGCGTGTTCATTTATTGTGTCTCACACTGGGCTGGCACGGCTTGTCCCAGCGAGTAGGGCGGGGAAGGAGCATCAAGTTAAAGGTTGCAAGTACGATTCAAAATAAGGATACACCTGATTTTGCATGTGCGGATGCTCATAATTTATAGAACCCCAACATTGAGCCATTGTAATTGCAATCGTGAAACCATTGATGTGTTCTCGTTGACATGGAGGGAAATTGGTGATTCTTTATGCTCTTAGGTGCATTTGAAGCGAAAGGCACACTCATCTTTATGAGAGTGGAAATCAAGTTACCTCAAGGGTAGTTGGAGTCACAGGGTTAGCAAAAGGGGAATAAAGTGCACTGGCACACAAAAATTCCGGTACAAAGTGGGGAGAACCAGTGTAACAAAAGGGTGATGTTTGGCAAAACAAAAGGAATATGAATTCTGGAACTTAGGAAATCCTAGCGCGAGCACTGTGTTCCTATATAGGGATGCCAGAGACGGCGGAATTCATTCGCCAGAACATAGAGTACGCTTCCGAATTTTACACTACAAAGAGAATCGATATGTAATCGGCTCATAAGATATCTCCTGAGAATCTGATCGTGGTAAATTGATAAGATGTGTAGTTGTGATGATTTTTATAGTGCTCTGATTTCCTGCGAGGCTATAGTTTACGGTTTGTCAAGGATATGTTCGTTAAAAGATGTCCTGGTGATTAATAAAAAGCGAGAGGTATAATCTACGACAGATAAGAGAGCAGAGCTCATAACATGAATAATAACGTCCGCTAGATAATGAGGAGATCAAGACATCTCGAATAAATTATTGTTTAATGAAGAGAAGATAGTACTTGATAGACATCACACATTCTAGTCCTTGAGCAAGCATAGTTTCTGAAAAATTCTGAGCCTAGCCGACTCAATTAGAGTATCAATTATCAGTTTTAATGCAAGCATAATGCGTCGCGGATAACGGGTTGGAATTTTATAAGATGCGGAGTTGATTTGCTCACAATGAAACTGGAGTCGATTTTATGAGGGAGTAATCCCTATATTGTAAGGCTACGATGTGACAATCACCGATTATAAGAGTGGTGCCATATAGCCACGTTGTGTGGCATACTGTTATATGATAGAATAAAGGAAAGGAAGCAAGTGGGAAAAGCTGAAAAGACACTGCTCATATAACAAGAGTAACAACAAACATAATGGAACATAAAATCGTTTTAATATGGGGATATACTCACGGTAAAGAGGGGATTATATAAGAATAGTACTCACCAGGGTAGAATATGATGATAAAAAAAATGACAACAATATGACCTGATAATAAAGAACGTTGGCCATAATTTATTGGATAATTTTGCACATTTCATGTTATTTAAACTACCCGGAAACAATGGATGGACCCAACTATGCTGGCAGGCTCAATGTTGGAATATTTCTTTAGATACACCGGATGACGATCATGGCGTTCGGATGGAGGATTGGGCTCGTAGGATGCGGATATATTTAGCATCGTTTATTATAGATAAAAGCAGCGATGCCGAGGCAAACTACAGTTTTCGATATGGCTTGTGTTGCTTTCGTCCACCGGGGAAAAATTGAAATGTGCAACGTTCAACCCCCTGATAAGTATAAATTAAAAACACTGATAAATTCTCAATATGGTTTTGTTAAGGCGTTAACACATTATGTGATCGGGGACACAATGCATAGTGAGAAAGATTACCGAATCAATAGAGCAAAGGATCGTTAACAAATAGTAATAAGAGTCAAGGTTGGTATTTTCTCCTTACCGAACTGGGTAGATTTCTAACATAGGACTCATAATGGCGGGTTGACAGCAATAGGGTCGGAAATAAGAGATGAGTATCACATGTTCTCCTATGTCTTATAAGATATAACAGCATTATAAACAAATGGTAAAAACAAGAGAAAGTAGAAGGAAGCCTTGGTTTAGATAGAACAAGATATCAAGAGTGACCAAATTTATGGATGAAGATACCATGTCTCCACTCGCTTATATATTATTGAGAACAATTTTCCGAGGTCAAATATCCCATGATAAGCAAATAGTAGGATGTGCAGACAGGTGGGAATACAGCCTAAATGACGAAAACGAGAGATGACAACATAACTATTCTCAGCTGAATCAACAAGGTACGAGATTAGGAATTTCTAAAAATTGTATATTACAGATGCTAATAACCAACGCAAGCAAAACCCAATAGATGTTTCATGTCTGAGATCTGTGCCCAGGTTCGCAGCGGGGTGTTGGGCGGGGGATATGGAGAAGCTTAAGATTCACAGTTCTCGGAGCACAGGGCCCAATCGTACACCCTGTCATTCGTTTTTTGAAACAGAAGCAAGGAGGGTAAAGCGACAACCGTAAAACAACCTTTATCTGGAGGCAGGCCAGTAAGACCAGAAAGCTGCTCATCGCGCCATTCGGGGGGCGGGGAAGACACCATAGGGCGCAACCGCAGGGAGGGGGAGGTTGACCAACAAAGGCCACCATCGGACGACCCACGGGGCTGTCTTAGTGCTCCAGTCGTCGCTCCGCCAGCATGAGGTTTGTTGTGGCTCTAGCACCATTGGTAGGAGCGTCAGGTAGGCAGAGGTGCAGAGCGAAACAAGGCTGCTTCCGGGCGAGAGGGGTGTATCGAGATAATAAGGGGTGTTGGAGCCTCTTCTCCATGGACAAGCGCGTGGTATTGGTAAGACTCCCCAGACCCAGTTGGTGTCCCGGGGAGGGAACGGGTCCTAAAGTTGTAAGGTTGCGTCCAGGTGAGTGAGCACGAGAACCCCACAAAACCAGAGATTGAATGGAGGTTTTCAGGGAACATTCTCAAATGAGGGGGTTTCTTCTGGGGGAAGATCCAACAATCCAGTTGGTACTCCACGGAAGACGGCGCCCTAAAAGTAGGGGGCCAGGGGCGGAAGCCTCCCAGAAGCTGAAAGAAAGCACTCTTTCACAGAGACCAGTGTTTTCCATTTGAATGGAGTAAGGACGGCGAGGGTAGCACAGGTTGCATCCCAATGGGGCACCGTCCACCCCCGGACTTAGGTTTACCAGGGACCTTGCACAATATTTCCAACCATAGGTGTGGAATAGGTATTACTGGAGTACCAACATAGTGATCGACGATGACATGTGCAGTGACCGATCTTAGTATTAACCGTTCGACCCCCAGAGGTCAAATTATAAGAGTATTTTGTATAACCCATTATTTGCTGTACCGGCGCACATGGCGTTTCACTTTTGATTTCAGGGCAAGCTGACGGGATGTGGACTCGAAAAGTACCCTAGCGATAGAAGAGTATCTAAGGGTTTGGGCGTGCGCAGTTCGGCGGCCGCGCAGGCGAGGGTGGGGTGGGTGAGGGCGGCAGCAATCTTTCTGCGGCTGATTTGGGATGTTTACCTGATTTGTTGATTTTTCTTCTCACAACCAATAGATACGGTGTAGGTCATGCAATAAGCTTTTCCTACTAATAGTGAACCAACGAAAACTATACTGTTTAAACAACCAAGACCGTACACGGAGTGGGCACTTTTAACGCAGGCTGTGATCGGTGTTTGCCAGACCAAGCAGACGACCTCTACAACTGTGGAAGCGGATTACAGAACCGTCAAGAGAGGAGTTGCCCGGAGCGGATTAAGATTGAGACGATCCCATCCACTAGAACTGGTTAAGGTCCGTCTGCGATGAGACCGGAAAAGGAGAAGATAGGCGATATGGGGGCAAGTGATGTGAGCAAGATCTCATCCCTGTAGATGCAAACGGAGGGGGATGACCTCAAGATCCTTCTGAGTCGTACGTTGCATGTAAGTTATAAAATAACGATCAAAATAGTGCAAGAGATAAATAGAAAGAGATAGAATGAGTCAGTGGTGCTTTGAGGGGCAAAGCGTTTCTTAGTATTATGAAAAACAAAGAGAGTATCCATATTCTATTATCCCGCAAGGAAGGAGATGTTAGGATGAAATGTAGAAAGAGTCACAATCGGGCATTGGAAATTATTGACCTTCTTACGGGAGATGTGCATTTGTGTGCGGGTGTGAAGTTGTGATATAGGGCATCAGATAGATTTAGATGCGATAACAGAAGCAATCTGCGTATGTGAGGGGGGTAAGTAGGTGGATGGGTAGACAAGTGGGGGCTGAGATTTGAGGGCTCATAAGGGGGCAACGCTAAGGAGGTCCCGAGGCTTGAGGTACTTGTGATGTAGTCTTTCCCAGCTTTAGTTAGCTAGTGCGAAGAACCATGTTCAAAAATCGGTAGCCAAGTGAAAATCCAACATTTTTTTAACAAAATTACCAGGAATATCTTATTGAATAAGTCAAAATTAAAATGATATAATGCAGAGGATGGAGAAAATCCCAGAAGAATAAAGAACAATAGCTCATTCTCACATTGTTATATGTTCTAGAGACTAGCACATGATGGCCAGGATGCTGGGAATGTATGAACACACCGTGAGGGAACCGCACAATCTACGGGCGAGCAGTCTCCCGATAGACGACTCAAGGCGCCGAGATGTGGAGGGGGAAAGGGGACAACGTAACCGGTACGCGGTACGCCCTCCTCCCTAACAAAACAAAAAAAAATAAAAAAGTAAAGAAAAGAGATGAGGTTAGAGAGGGGGACAGATTGTTGAAGACATGAGAGGGAATCGCAGATACAGGATTGAAGAGTCCACGAAGCAGTGGCAAGAGAAGCGAGGAGACAATGGAGGAAGGTGGGGAAAAGAGAAACGAGTCACAGAGAGACTGGAGGAGGAGAGACGAGGATAGGTGAAGATGGAGGGAGTAGCATTAGAGAAAGGAGAGACAGGCGACACGCGGCGGGCTCACCATACACTGAGCGATATTAGAGGGGGTGCTTGGGGGGCGCAGTCCCCCTAAAATTTTCGCAGAAGATCTACGGTTACCTCGGGAGTAGTGTGGTGGGTACCAACATTAATTGTGCAGGAAATAATCTCGGGTCAATAATTTACCGCCATGTCAATTCTTAGCTTAGTGAAGAAGCAGGCGTGTAAACGGAGTGAGGCTTAGTACCTAGCGTGATAGTGGCCAGCTTCACAGCTCGGCTCACCCCCCCCCCCCCCCATTTAAAAGCTGGAGTATGACATATAAACCTCGCGCTTTATGGAGGGGCTGCATTCGCCCCCCATGGTACGCGTTCTTAGTCCAGCGCCGGCATTGCTGAATCTCTAGGGGCACTATAACATGGCTCCGCCAAGACGCAATGAAAAGCTATAAATTTCTTAGCTCTCTGGGGTTGCTCGCCCAACGGTCCAGAACCCCTATACGAAGTTATCTGCCTGGGACCTTCGCCATGTGGAGTTCCAAATGACTAGCAGCGTCTTTATTATCCTGGATTTACCTTAGTCACAGAAGGGACATTGGAGAGGAGCTGGGTTACCAAGACTCAAGGAAGGCAGGTTGAGTGCCCCACAGATCGTCGTCCTCGAGCCGGCAAGAATGGGAGTAGATCCCCCAGGCCGCCCCACTAATCGGAAATTCACTGAGTTACATGGCCTGGACGGGGGAGAGTGATAACTTACTTAAGGGTGATGTATATGGTTAAATTATTGTACTCCATAAAATCCCACGTTAAATATACAGGAGTTCCGGGGGACTTCCGCCCACCACTGGAGCCCCCCAGGCCCATTTTGCCCTGGACCCAATGAGGCCTTAAAGGCTGCCCTCAGTGCCGTCTGCTCTGATAAAAAGAAATTCCAGGCGCTCCCCCACTAACCAGAAATCCTGGATCCGCCCCTGGAGCTAATTCATCAGAAAGCCTTACTTACAGAAAATATTTCCTGTCTGTGCCCTTTGAACACCAAGACATTTACCGTAATGTGACCTGTCACCCAGGATATCGGCACAACGCATCTCATCTGCATGGTGTACTGTTCAGTATCGGGAAAAGTGATGCCTTTTTCTATTTATCTCTCAAATGCTTTGCTGCTTTGCTTCGGAAGGTAAAACATCAAGATACATTGAAATATGAAACTAAGATAGGTGTTGCATGATAAATGCAATTCAGAAATATATTATATTTTATATATGTGTTTGTTGCATTGCAGTTGCCTCTGCTGTTTAACAAGAAAACACATAATCTTATCTCGGAAAGCAATATGTCATACTGGAATTAAATCAGGTATCAATTTTCATTTTGGAAATGTTAAACATTCGATTTGACTCGAAAACCGGACCTTCTCTTGGGTGCTCTCTATAATTATCAATGTTGTCTGAAAACTATCTAGAATCGTAAATAAGTCTTCAGATATTTTGAAATACATGTGTATGAATATGGAACAAGAGAAAGTACTGCTATTACTTATTCTGATATCGAGTCGATCGCTACAATGGAAGAAGCGTGTAGCGATTCCCCGGATGTAGTATTGAATATGGGCTGTCAACGGCGCAGACGACGACGCACGGAAAGCTGCAAGGTTTGTTGTTACACGAGTGGGTCTCGAACTGATTTATAGCACCCACAGTGATTGGACGCTTGGCTGATATATATAGCATTGTGATTGGACACTTGGCTTGATTAGCTGCTTGGCTGATATATAGCGTACGTTGTGATTGGACGCTTGGCTGACGTATAGCATTGTGATTGGCTGATATATATAGCGTTGCGATTGGACGCTTGGTTGATGTATGGCATTGTGATTGGGCCAACGTCACACCGGTGCTATCGCATTAAGAGAACATTCAATGACTTGACTCCATCTTAAACGGGGGAGGGGTATACCTTGATTGTCCGCACTATAAATTAATTAAGTCTCAATCAATTGATTATCTAAACGTCTTTCGTGTTAACTACGCGAAAATGTCGCGATCATGCAAATATACAACAAAGTGCACTTTCAGAACATCTCTCTCGTTCCAGTGAAGTTCCTCAAGATTTTTGTGATATCACATTGTGAGTACGACAAAGGGTTTTGCCGATTGTTTGATAAAACAGGAATAGAAGGTTGATGCGAAGTAGGTAATTTATTTCATCCCTCTCCACCATAAAAGAAAGAAAATTGCATCAAGCCAATTCAATTCATGGGAGGGAAAGGTAAACATGCATGATGCGTTTTCAAACATAGAAAAGCTCAACATCTAATTCCCTATGGCAGAACTAAACGGAGAATATACGGAACCCACCTTTTATGGTTACATTAAACGAGGTTTCGTGTTGAGTGAATGAGTAAGGGAAACGGTTTAGTAATCAGTCATCAATTAAAAGTTTTCCTCCCGCCGTGCTGGGAATGACAAGTCGAGGGCACTCCAATCCCCTGCTTACACGTATCGACCGCTCATCTCCACACATCAGGCAGCGAGGAAACTATCGACAAAGCAACTTAACTAGCTATTCCATCTCTGCCGTGGTAATGAAACTCGTGGGTTTAATCATTATATCTATCGTCATTAACCACTTTTTGTTGACTAGGTTAGGTTACATTAAGGAATCATTGTATCCCCAAACACAAAAGCATGAGTTTGCGAGCGTGTCTGGGATTGACACTTATACAAATTATCAAGTAATGTATCTTTAATTCAGCTGAGGATGCATTTTCAGGATTACTCGGTGAGGCATTATGAAAGTGTTCCAGTGACAGCAATTAACGGGGGTTTATAACTTTATAGTGGCCCGGTTGTTCGTCCGTCCGTACCCGCGCCCCCCATCCGCTACTCCTGTAAACCACTCGACGGAATTCTATGAAACTTTCAGGGATTCTTTGCTACATGATGTCATTGTGCACCTTCTATTTTAAATTTTGATTGCAATCATTTTATACCTACAGAGGAGCTGGTGGTATGGCTAAGTGAGCTTTGCTCACATTTCTTTCTAGTTTGCTTTTTTTTCTTTGGGGAAGGGGGGGGGGGGTCACCCATGAACTCTACCTTTTCATCACTTGTCCGTCATCCGTTCGCCCGTTTGTAAGCTTTACATCTTTCAGAACGCCTACAATTTCAATCAAATTTGCCATAAAGCATCCCTGGGAAAGGGGGATTAAAAATCGTCTTCCCTTTTCAAAGGGAGGCCATTAAGAGACAGTGAGAATGCTGAGACACAGTGGACCAGAAAAGACAAAAATTTATACGAAATCTTTCTTGATAGGTGTAGATCAAAATACATCTAGTTCATGGATCCCTGGGGTAGGATAGAGTTACGATAGGGGGTCAAAATTCACGGGGACACTCAGGAATACCTTTATCTCAAGAACAACAGGACCTTGATTAGTCTTATCAATATTCCGGTGTGTCCAGCTATCATAGCCTCAAGCTTGCTCAAATCATGGGCTGGGGTGGTGATGAGGGGTATAGGGAAATGAAATTTATATGGGAATAAACATGTACTGGGGAAAATCTTTTCAAATCCTTTTATCTTGAAAGCAATTGTACTATATTCATTTGTTCACATCAGCTATAAGTTTAGGTGAGTTTTCATACCATGTGTTCCCCGGAATCTGATTCATTTGATGACATTTAAATGAAAGCATTACCAGAAGTGCAGGTTCAAGTCAATTTGTTCAAACTTTGTGTTCCGAGGTAGAATGGGACTCAAAAGGTTTACCCTATAAGCAGTATTGCTTTTGGAAATAAACAATACAATACATGGAAAAATAAAGATACTTTAAAAATCTCGTTTTACATGACAATATACAGTAAAGAGGCTTCAAAAACCTTCAGCGAACTAGAAATTCCATGTCTGCTTCGCATTTGGATATGCTTAAAATTGAACATAGACATTAACAGCATTCTGATAACTCTCTATCGTCAACTTCCCATATTTATGTAGCAATATTCCAACATCACATGCATATGGTGTGTATGTCTCTCAACTTATTCGATATGTACACCAAAGCTTGGTCTGGGTATGATCAAGTTTTTAATCGAGGCAGGCTACTTACAAATAAGTTGTTGATGCAGGGGTTTCAACAGTCACGTTTAAAGGCATCATTTCGCAAATTCTATAGCCGTTATAACGCTCTAGTTTGCCAGTATGGACTACCACTTGGTCAAATATTGTCTGATGTGTTTCATAGCAATTGTTAAGCCGTTTTTCGTACACTTATTTTGACTACGTATTACTCCGTTTACCTTAACTGGACAATGGGCTCACGGCGGGTGTTACCTGTCAACAGGGAATGCTTACTCCTCCTAGGCACCTGATACCACCTCTGGTGTGTCCAGGGATCCGTGTTTGCCCAACTCTTGTTTTGTATTCTATTTGGGACTTAAGAGATTGATCACTGTTCGTTATCTTTGCCTTAATCGTTACGAGACTTTAAAAAAATCTCGTTTTACGTGGAAATATACAGTACAAAGGCTTTAAAAATCTAATTTTACATGGAAAGAGACTTTAAAACGCTCGTTTTTAAACATGGAAATATATCAGAGAAATCAAATGGACATATATAGCAATGAAGCTTTATAAATCTTGTGTACGCGAACAGATATAGGTCATGATTAACCATGTTGATAAGATTGTATACGCAATTTGTTAAAATCAATGCCATTGGGGCAAGATGGGACCACAATATGGGGTCAAGTTTTACATGAGAATTCATATACAGAGAACGAATTTAAAATACACACACACCAAACATACCAGCACAACAACAAACAAACAAACAAACAAACAAAAGACTCTTTTCCTCAACTCCTCAAGGGGAGCATGACCATCATTAGTTGTATTGATATACAAGCATCCTCAGGTAGTGTAGATTCAACTTGGTCCGCGGAATACGGTGGAGCATCAACTGGAGAACAAAGTTCAAAGAACAGATTAACAGGGGGTAATCTGTAACATCTTGCGCGCGCATGCTGCATGTGTGGGTGTGTGTCTGTCTATAATAGTCTGTTTTTAATAAATGTTTAAATTCGAAATAAATATATATTCGTGTAGATTTATTAATTCTAATGAACGCTATTACATTTTATTATTATTATTTGTATTTATTGTTTATGCACATTTATTATAGCGCCCTATGTACTACTGCAGAGAAAATGTAGGCATTTGATTGGACGACAAGCCGTGTACATGAGGCCATATACCCTGTCAAGAATAGATGGGATACAAAATGGCTTCCATATGTCAACGCCTCGTAAATGAATCGTTACGTTTTGCATTATCCATCTTATAGTTTGAGTATTCTCAAAATATTTTAAAAGTACATTTACTTCCTTTGATAATTATTACCAAACACTTCGCTCATGACGTAATAACAATAATACGGTTGCGTGTCTGTAAAACAAGTTTACCGTTTGTGACGTCATAGTTGAGATGACTGCACCATTTGTTTTAGCTAATATAAACGTTGCGTGCCTAGATTTCACAAACTTTTTTTCACATTTATGCAATGTTATATATTTAAGAAATAAATACAATTGTTCTTTTTGAATTATTAACTGAAATGCCGGATATCTTCACTCAACTTTCATTTTTTTCCTCAAGAGTCCTGCCCCTCTAGC